>CAJQUN010000031.1:600000-810000 GCA_907163345.1 Haberlea rhodopensis | reverse complement strand
AGTGGATATACTTATGCCTGAACGATAATCATGTTTTTTTTAGAAAATTTTTAATTTGATTAAAATATACTAATTATTAAAAAAAATTGTATTAATATTTTCAAGAATAGATAATGTTAACGATAGCATATGGTCTTTAATTTTAAATTAGATATAACTACTTTAGTTTATTTAAAATAATCAAACTTGTAGAAAAGAATTTATGTTTTAATTCTATTTAATTTTTACTAAAAAATAGTGATAATTTAATTTCATCTGTGTGAAATGTTTGAACATGTATGAAATTCAATACAAATGGCCTTTACATTCAATTAACATTAAATATTACAATTATAATTAATATTAATTGGACAAAAAACATCTTTTTAAATTAATAATTATAATTCAAAGGTGGTAATATATATATAAAAGTCGTCATATCAGATGTTGACTTTCTTATAAAAAAAATTTATATTGAAGTCGTCATCTCAAATGGCAACTTCCATATAAAAATATATATATATATGAAAGTCGCTATCTGAGATGACGACTTTCTTATAAAAAAAATTTATATTGAATATGGCGACTTCAGTAAAAAATTTATTTTTATGAAGTAGTTATCTGAGATGATGGCTTCAATAATTTTTGTGTTGAAGTCGGCATCTCAGATGACGACTTCGGTTACATTGATAAAAAAAAAATTTAAGTTAGTTTGATTAATATATATATTTTTAAAGTCAAATTGTTAAAAAAAACCCTGCTCTCTTTCCATATGCACATGTCACTTCTAAACCCATACAACACACAAGCACTCGTTTATATATAATCTTTGCATACACTTTCATTCTCAGTTTGTTGATAATCTGCTGCGAAATTCTTCATGACAACGTCAGATTCCTCGTTAACGTTGGACTTCATTCGCCAACACCTCCTTGAAGATTTCACTTCCGACCTCAATCCAATCCAAGTCCCTTCTCCGGTTTCAGACTCGTGTTCGGATCTAAATCAATCTGACTCCCTCATTTCCCGTTATTTCAGACGCCCCTCTGATTTATATGCGGCTGAGCCAAGACCGGACATAGCCATATCCAGGGCGGTGAAAGCGGACCCCGAAACCGTCCCTGTTGGACCGGGTGTTGCTGCGGTTGTTGGAAGGCGTTATAGAGGGGTGCGGAGGAGGCCATGGGGGAAGTACGCGGCGGAGATCCGTGACCCGACCCGTAATGGTTATCGGGTCTGGTTGGGGACTTACGAGAATGAGCTTGATGCAGCGAGGGCTTATGATTTTGCTGCGTTTAAGATGAGGGGCAGAAAAGCGATTCTGAACTTTCCGATGGACGCCGGCAAATATGGGTCGCCGGAGAATACTAGCCGGAAGAGGAGAAGAGAGGTGTGAGTGGAAGCTGGTGGCAGAAGAAACTACATAATTACAAGCTATTTTCTATTCTATCAGAATATGGAAAAATATGTACTTCAAAAAAAAATATATAATAATAATAATAATATATACTTTATGTGTCAAATAAATGTAAATTATATATCAATAAATCGTTTGTATAGTAAGATATTCGGATCCTCTGATAAAGGTGTTTCTGTAATATGTCCAAATTTGATATCAATCAAAATTAGTTGGACTCAATAAAATGATGGGAATCAAGAATCGAAACCAAAGATGTAAATTATGTAGTTTTGAGAATATTTTGCAACGATTGATCATTTTCCTTCAAATTTATTGTGTGAAAGGATTGAGGAAGGGTTAGCTTTAGGTTGCATTCAGATAGGAGGATTTCATTTCAACAACGGATTTGAAACGAATTCAATAATTAGTAATTTGAAATATCTTGGTATTATTAAAAAATGACCTGAAAATTAAAGATGGTGCGTTTGAAATCCATGGGTTTCAAAATCAACCTAATAGTGTGAATGTATTTGTAATCAGGATTTGAAATGTAAATCCATCAAATCTTTCAATCCAAACCAAACAATTTGGATGTATCGGTATCTTGGTATTGTTAAAAAAAATTACCTTAAAATATACTTTCAATTTCAGTTCTAATTGCATACTTAAATTACAATCGCAAAATTGGCTCCACTGGGCTCGTCATTCTAGTGAACTAAGGTTGTGTTTGGATTGAAAGATTTGAAATGAATGAATTTTAAATTCCTCACTTAAATCCATCATTTATATTTTTGTAAACAATTGAAGTAGTCATTTAAATTGCTCATTTTTCTTGTATGCATTTACCTTTGCATTTTAAGAGGATTGAAATGACAACCAACTGCATGTCATTTCAAATCCATGAATTTCAAATGATTAGATTTCTAATATTTTCCTTCAAATCATATCATTTAATCCAAATGTTACCTTAAAGTTTTTATGAATACGATTCTTCGATTCAATGATCATCTTAAATCTCAAATTAACCATTTAAAACATAACTATGTAAATGTATTTTTTCATTTGTTTTTTTAAACACTCTTTTTTTCATATTCTATTATTCATTCAATTTTTAACAATATTACTTCATAACATGTAGCTTAACTTTCAATTTAAATTAAATAGCATTTTAAAAAATAAAATAATATTTCGAGTTTAATCAAAGCTGATTCAACTACTATATGTATACACATGTATATTTAATAAATGAGAAATTAATAGGAAACTACTTGACTTATATGCATTATTTACCGTTTACTTGTATTTATTTCGGTCTGTACGAAGTCAGGGACTCGTTGCTGGAAAGAAAAAAATATGTAATCATAAACTAATTCTTTTTGTGTAAAAACTCATAATTAATGCATTAAAAATTACACACAAAAGAAAAGCTTTTATGTTTTATAGATTTTAGATTTAAATGCCTGAGACTTGAGAATTAGATTTAAAAACTCATATTTCTACTGAGAAAACTGATTTGAGAATATTTTTAAAAATTTTAGTGACTAAATGGATCTGATATGTTCTCAATTCAGTCCTCAAAGTTTTAAATATATTCACAATTCAGTCAATCTCCATTTGTTTCTTACGGCCGACTTAACGTCGAAGACTAAATTGAGAAATTATTAAAACTTTAGGGATTAAATAATGTCAATACAATATTTAAGGACTGAACCGTGAATGAATCAAAACTAAATGGACGTTTTACTGTATTTCCCAATTTCAGCTTTTAATGCTTTAGACTTGAGAATTAGAATAGGTAAGCCGCAACTTGAATATATAGAATTTGATCAAATTTAATATACAAACATGTAATTTAGAAAGAAAAACAACAACAAAATGGGAAGCACCAAACCTTGAAGAGAGCTAGAATTGAAGACCACATACTCTATGTGAATTAATAAATGAAAGTATTCAGATTACAGACGAAGATATTGAACCAAAAAAAATTCTAATAAATTTTTAATTAATAGTCATGATATTTCTTTTTTAGGACTTATTCCAAAAAAGGCCAAGATTCAGATCTTGCACCATGGAAATTAGAAGTCATTCTTTCTGAATATTGACACTATATAAGAGAATATTAGTCCCTAGAATCCGAACCACGTATGTTAGAATCTACCGTCGTGTTGTCGGGCTTCTATAAAAGAAAATGATCGATTAAATGTTGTATGACATCTGCACATTCGAATGCATGTGTGGGTCTTTGACCTGTAAGTCGTAGCCATGACAAAACTGAGTTGTGGACAACCCTCGTTAGCTCGGTTGGTTTGCCAACTACGCCCACTTTGGACGAGACTCAAGTTTGAGTCTATAAAAATATATTTGTCCCTCACCATCTAAAAAAAAAAAAACTGAGTTGTGAGAATGAAAGCAAAATGAAAATGGCAAAAAGTGTTGTCTTCTGACACCGTATAAATAAAAAACACGATCACTACTGGAAATAGAACATAATGCTTGCCACTTGTACCAAAATTATAAATTATGATAACGGCACAACTCAAATATTTTGAACTTAATCGATCGTTGTTGCATAAACAGTTGCACTAGATGAAAGATGTGAAATTGAGTGAAACAGAGACCAAGCATGGAAAATTCTTATATGAACCGGGTGTTTGTAAAGATCAAGATACATAAATATTTATGTTTGCATGTGTGTTGATATTTCTAAGACTGGGTATACAGGGATTATTGCAGGTGTTGGGGTGGGGACCTTGATAGATGGGGGAAGCACACATAACTTTATTCAAGAAATAATGGCTAAGTTTTTAAAACTACCAATAATTTCATCACTAAACTTTAAGGTGCTCGTGGGCAGTGGGCATACCTTAGTATGCAATGAATTTTGTCCTCAGGTGCTCATCAAATTGGGATCTAAGAAGTTCCATATTAATTTTTACGTCTTACAGTTACAAGGGGCTGATGTAGTTTTTGGAGTGCAATGGCTTGAATTATTAGGGAAAATTACTATGGATTATCGGCAGTTGTATGTGGAATTCGAATAGGAGGGGAGATTAGTTTGTTTACAATGAGAACCTTTACTACAGATTCAACAGGTTGAACTACATCTGTTGAGATGTTTAACACAAACTGAAGTTGTTTCAATTTATTTCCAACTTTTATCTCTCAGCCCAGATGTGGAGATCGAACCTGAGATGACTTCTAATCTTGTCAGTCCTGAAAATTTACTTGATCAATATAGTGATGTATTTATGGAACCAAATGCACTACCTCCCAATCGCATTATTGATCACAAAATACACCTACAACCCAACACTCAACCCATCAATGTGAAACCATGTCGTTATGCCTACAGTCAGAAAACTGAGATAGAAAAATCAGTGACTGAGAAATGCTTTCATATGGTATAATTAGGCCTAGTCAAAGTCCTTTTTCCTCCCCTGTTTTACTAGTTAAAAAAAGGATGGTACATGGCGGTTTTGTATTGATTACCGAGCCCTCAACCAAGTAACTATTCCCAATCCCTACCATCGATGAGCTTCATGGTGCAATTCAAAAATTGACTTAAGAGCGGGCTACCATCAAATAAGAATTCATAATAATGACATTCCCAAGACGGCCATTCACACGCATGATGGTCACTACGAATTCCTGGTTATGCCATTTGGCCTTACAAATGCACCTTCGACATTTCAAGCTACTATGAACATTATGTTCAAACCTTACCTTCGCAAATTTGTCATCGTTTTTTTCGATGACATTTTGATATTTAGCAAGGACTTGGAAGACCATTTGCACCATTTAACTGCTGTATCGAATATCTCCGGTGCAATACATTTTTTTGCAAAGAAATCCAAGTGCTCATTTGGTCAATCCACAATTGAGTACCTTGGCCACATTGTTTCATCGAAGGGAGCAGAACCCGATACCAAGAAAATAGCTGCAATCCAAGAATGGCCCTTGCCTAAAACACTTAAAGCCCTTCGAAGATTCCTAGGTTTAACAGGATTTTATTGAAAAATTGTAAGTGGATATGCCATCTAGCCACACCACTCACTGATCTGTTGCAAAAGGATAAATTTTCTTGGAATCTTGGTGCTCAAACTGCTTTTAACTCTCTTAAATCAGCCTTAGTTCAAGCACCGTCCTGTCCCTTCCTAACTTCCATTACCCTTTTCTGATTCAGACAGATGCTTCAGGCACTGGATTAGGTGCGGTTCTTTTACAAAATAACCAACCTATAGCCTTTGTCAGTAACTTAATCCCAAAATGATATAAACCTCCACATCTATTCGTGAACTAGCAGTTGCCACCCATGCTATATCTAAATGGCTCCAATACCTTTTGGGTAACCATTTCACTATAATAACCGACTATAAAAGCTTGAAACTCAAGCTATTAACACTCCTGACCAACAAAGGTACCTAGTGAAACTCATGGGCTATGATTTGACACACTTTACAAACCAGGTAAATCTAATATTGTAGCGGATGCATTGTCTGGTCAATTCATTGACAGTAGCTTAAATCCTACAGTTGCTACCATGTGCGTGGCCATTTCCAATCCCACATTTCACCTGGTGTCTGAACTTAAAAAAGAAGTAGCTAATGATCCATGTTATCCGTTGTTATTCACAAAAAAATCTGAATCACAAAAACCAGTTCCTACTTTCAGATTTATCGATGGCTTGCAATACAAACATAGACATCTGTGTTTAAACCCTGAATCCAACCTTAAATCACGATTGTTGTTTGAATTCCATGACACACCACTTGCTGGTCATGCTGGATTTAAAAAGACACTGGCAAGGTGTTAGGAACAAAATGTTACTCAATGAAACAGATTGAAACGGAAAAGCAAAAGACGATCAAATCACTGAAATGGAAATTGTATTACTGCTGCAATACAAAGGAATTACAAAGGAAATGAATTAGTTAATTACTCCGGGAGAAAGAATCTCCTCGGCCCAAGCTTCAAGCTCGCACACTCACTGTTTAACAAATTCTGGTATATCTCTTCTCCCATTTCCCCCCCTATTTATCCCGATTTCTTCCCCCTTCTAATCCTAACAAACTAATACTAACAAACTAATACTCCCACCAATGTTCGCGTGCCAATCTCTTGGGCTTTTCTTCTTGGGCCTTTCTTTCAGTAACAACTTTCTAACTTTTTCCCGTAACAATACCTCCCGCTTGAAATCAGCCTTGTCCTCAAGGCTGGAGTTAATAACTTCGCGACCCCGATCCCATATCTTGTTTGCATCAATTAGTTCACTGATTATGGCGATAGGGAAGGATCCTTTTCCCCCATCCCTCACCCACCGTAACTGTTTAACCGCAGCTGTCGAACCCATCCTTATTACCCAATGACTGCCATAATTGAACTTCGCCCTCCCCATTACCTCCTCACATTTAACACGTACTTCTTCAATCCTCGCCACAATTAACCACCAATAGTCTCTCATCCCTTTCCAATTTACGTCGATAGTCAATTCATACATAACTATTCCTCCCTCCTCTTCAATTCTGGCGGGTTTATAGGATATATCGTTGCCTATTTTTTGTGCCCACCTAATATAACCACCATCAGATATGCACATGAAAGACCCATTAGCAAAATAATTATTCCTCCTCTCACCCATGGTTGTACCCCATAAAGGAGTCAAAATTAACCCATAAAACACCCTCTGACCCAACCAATTTGTTACCCCCCTCACTTCCAGGCCCCCTTCCAGCGTTAAGGCTCCCCAATTCGTCTGCGAATCGCTCCAAGTTCTGCCCAACCACTCTATCAATCGAGCTCATCCAACAAAACCCCAATTGGCCCAACAAAGAATAACCACAAACCTGTCCTATTCCACCTTTCAGAATTATTCCACCACCAAATACATATTCATCTTCATAAACAGCAAAATTCCATTTAATTTCTGAAACCCTAGAATTTGGGTCGCCTATGCTGCCAACACCATGTTCCGCCGCCGCCGCAGTCAGCCGTTGTTTGAGACCAAGGCGATCACTACTTCCCAATTCCTTCCTTGCCAGATTTAAGATTTTTGAGGCAAGGAATATATAATGAATTTGTTGGCCCGTTTGATTTATTTGGGCCTTATTTTTCCAGTTAATACCAGCCCAAAAACTTAGTCTACTTACCTCCTTAAAAATGTCCAAATTGAAGGCCTGGTTGAAGGCTTGAGGTCCATGGATCCACATCCTCCTCCATACACCATCTTTGCACCCCTTATCCACACGTGCAATCTGTTGCTCGATGGTGCTTCCTCTCAGCACCCCTATCTCTCGAGAAGCCTCCACTGCACCAGCCCCCAACACCGTATCCTTCACCGAACGTGCAATATTTTTGTAGGGTATCTTTGCTTTCCTTCCCCAGTACCTGTTTATCAGTTCTTGTGCGAGCTGCCTCCTATATACGCAAGAAATCATCTTCTCAATTCCATGGAACCAAAAGATTTTCACAATCTTCCTTTTATTGTACAAAATCGGAGCATCGATGATGGTTTTTAAGGGCTGGCCAGGACTTGGTAATTCTCTTCTGCTCTTAATCTGCTCCCTCTTGTTCTGTGCTGGCTTCTTTGTCTCAGCAACTTGTCCTTCTTCATCAGTTGACTCTACGTCTGTCAATTTCTCGGTGTTGGTTTCTATTTCAGCGTGTTCATCTTCCATATTGTTGCGCTCGTCTTTAACATGGTTGAGGGTCTTATTTTCATCGTCAAACTTGAAATCTGCGTTGAAGCTTTGTGCCGCTGTCTTGGTGGGCTTTTCCCATCTCGCCTCCATCTTCCGTAGAGCTTGTCGTAAGCGTTCCAGGGACTCTTCGTAGGTTAGTGATCTACTTTCCTTCTCCTTACGAATCACTGCTTCACGTATTCCCCTCTCACCCGCCGCCTTGTGTGTACTCCCCTCACCAAAACGCCTCAACAATTCCTGGATTAACTGCTCCCATGTCAGATTACGAATTCTAACGGTGAGCCAATAGAACCAAGTCTTCGCCGCTCCCTCCATGCACATAAATGCAATCTGTAAACGGCCTTGTGATGTTGTCGAATGGGTCTCGAAATATCGGGTTGCTGCCAGAATCCATCTCATGGGATCAAGTCCTTTGAACCTCGGCATGTCCAGCGTCCTCCATGTAAACGTAGAAGCAGATTGCGCCGTAGCCATCCTTAGCGTCGATCCGGCAGGTCGGACCAATTGTTAGGAACAAAATGTTACTCAATGAAACAGATTGAAACGGAAAAGCAAAAGACGATCAAATCACTGAAATGGAAATTGTATTACTGCTGCAATACAAAGGAATTACAAAGGAAATGAATTAGTTAATTACTCCGGGAGAAAGAATCTCCTCGGCCCAAGCTTCAAGCTCGCACACTCACTGTTTAACAAATTCTGGTATATCTCTTCTCCCATTTCCCCCCCTATTTATCCCGATTTCTTCCCCCTTCTAATCCTAACAAACTAATACTAACAAACTAATACTCCCACCAATGTTCGCGTGCCAATCTCTTGGGCTTTTCTTCTTGGGCCTTTCTTTCAGTAACAACTTTCTAACTTTTTCCCGTAACACAAGGTTGGTGGAAAATTTTTTTGGATAAGGGATGGCAGTTGATGTTAAGATTTAGATTGCAAATTGTCGGGTGTGTCAAGAAACAAAATATAGTACTGCTAATCCTCAAGGATTATTACAACCACTTCCTATTCCTCAAAATGTTTGAGAGGATGTATCTATGGATTTCATTAATGGTTTACCTCACTCTCATGGTTTTTCAGTGATTTTAGTGGTGATAGACAGGCTTTCAAAATATTCTCACTTTGGATCACTTAAAGAAGGATTCACGGTAGCAGCTGTTGCAACTTTCTTATTGATATGGTGGTGAAACATCATTCATTTCCTAAATCTATTGTATCGGATCGTGATCCTTTGAGCAAATTCTGGCAGGATTTGTTTAAATATAGTGGTACCTCATTGCAAATGTGTTACAACACTAGTTTTCATTCAGCAATTATGATGTATCGAAGCTATCTTTGGTAGATCAGCACCATCTCTTCCATCCTATACATTAGGATCCTCTAATGTGGAAGCTATTGATCAGACTATAAAGGACAGAGAGCAATTGATTAGCACTTTATGGGATAATCTTCAGGGTGCTCAATCTATGATGAAGATACAGGCAGATAAACATCGTCGGGAGGTGCAATTCAACGAAGGGCAGTGGTTTTATGTTAAACAACCATACAAGCAAACTTCCATGGCAAAAATATTCTAAACTCAATAAAAGGTTCTATGGGCCTTTTAAAATTCTGAAGAAAAATGGTCCAATGTCATAGAAACTAGAGCTACCATTGCATAGTAAGATTCATCCAGTCTTTAGCATTTCAGTTTTGAAATTGTGTACAAATCCAGATCAGGTTCCTACTGTGGCATTTCCACAAATGTCTGCAACGAGTAACCCTATCATCACTCCTATGGCTGTTCTAAATTCTCGTGTGGTGAGTCGAGCTCACAAGTCGGTATCACAGGTTCTAGTGCAATGGGATGGTTTACCACTGGAAGAAACTACGTGGGAAGACTTGTCTTTTTTTTTTTTAAAATCTTGATTAAAATAATCGACCTTAAATTGTATTTAGTACAATTTGAGAAATGAGAATAGTATTCGCATATAACAAACTTGCGGGTTCAATCGTGTGGGATATAGACTAATTAAGACATGGGCATCTATATTTGATGAAAGTAGTTGGTTCATGTAATACAAAGGTTTTTGCATTTAGTTTTCCATGTGGACATGTCAATTAGTTGATTATTTTTTATGTGCGGGCCTCTTACATAGGGCACGAATCTTGAGCCAATAGATAGAGATGGTGGGTGTTAGTTGGGATGAAATCAAATCTTTCATCATCGGATCTAAGAACATATATCGCAAGATATCATACCAGACATATCGTCATTGATGTTGCATCATATAATATGGAGATCTAAGAATATGTATCGCAATATATCATACCAGACATATCGTCCTTGATGTTGGCATCATATAATATGGAGTACAAAATTTTATGAGTAATTATAGTGTGTTGGTGTTTCAGCGCAATCGATGAGTTTTGGGGCGGCAAGGAATTTATATTGTTTCTTGAATTTTAGGATAAAGATTAGAAGGTTGAAAAATGAATTTAATAGTTTCATTCTTTTCTTTTTCATTTTAAAAGAGTAAGTATTATGCATATTATTTGAAGGTTTAAAATGGGATATCTTTATCGGGTAGACATTGTATTTAATTTTGGGCGTCAAAACGGAATATAATATTTTTTTTCAATTTAACACTAGAATATCTCTCGATTTATTCCATTCTAGGATTTCGAAGCATATAAATTCGAGACAAATAAAATAGAGTGAAACTAGAAGAACTTGAACTTATAAGTCGTCATGCAAAAATCTATTTAAATTGGTTGAACAATTGTGTGTTTTTTTTGGGTAAATAAGATATATAATGGGTTTGTGTCCATCGAATGGACGAATACTCTCAACTATAACTAATATTAGTGTCCTATGCACGAGTTGCGTGCTTGTATAAACGTTTTTTCAATTATTTTGTGTATATACAATCGTTTTTTAACTTGTTTTTTGGGATTGAATCAATTTGTTGTAATGAGCTTGATTTATATTATATCGGTCATTTCATGAATGTAGTGTAGAGAATACGATTTTAATCAGTAAAAGTCTAAAGGGTATTTCGATCATTGTGCATGTTGGTCAAAACATTTATAATTAGTAATAGTCTCAGGGACATTTTGATCATTATACATGATGACCACACCATGGGAACAAATGTCCGTGGGCTGTGAAAATATAAATAGTATATATAATTAATTATTTTATACCATGGAGCACCATCGTAACCGACCACCGGTCATCGCCATAGTTCCGACTACCTTCCTACTGATCTCCAATGTGCTCCAACAGATTTTTCGAATGAGTATTTTCAGTTGTTGTCATTTTAATATCATTCTTCACACATTAATTTCTCAATTACCCAATTTCGATTTACAATAATCTAATTGTGACTTAAATTACGTTTATCTAAAGAATTTTCGTACTTAATTTTTTCGCCGAATTTGAGTACACAATCTCATTAATTTCCAACATATCTAAATTACTTCTACTTCTTAAAAATATAAAAAAATGATAGATCAAATTAGTTATACCGAGTGTTAAATATTTCAAAACCATGGAATGTCCTATCCGAGCAAAGTGACTTCCATTTACCATTCTTGACTTATGTCCAAATTGTACCTTAAAAATGATCAATAATTACATTTATCTGGATTATAGTTTTAAATATTTACACGCTTAATAGGTGTTTGCAATTGCTTATGAAAACTGCTTATCTGCTTTTCAGATAAAAAAACAGTTTTTGGGTGTTTTATTTGTTTGATTCTGCTATTGCTTCTCTAAAAATAAGCAGAGAAAAACAGAAGCAGAGAAACAGGCCAGGACATGCTTTTGACTGCTTTAAGTTGTTTTGTGGCAATTTCGTAATTAATTTAAGTTTATTAAGCTGTTTTTTTATTTAAATAACAAGCACTCAGTGCTTTTGCTTAAAATCAACTTTTTCAACTTTAAGCAAAAGCAACATAGAAGTACTTTGAATAAGCAATCGCAAACACACCCTTAATGTGTTTTGTGACATTAACACAGCTATAAATGACTGTATGTATACAATTGAGTCAGCGTAATTATTAAATATATTAGGATTATTTGAATTAAACAGGGGATTAATAATGTTATGTACAGGATTAATTAATACATGTAGAATATTACAGGATGTCGAGAATTTGGTATATGTGTCTCTTGCATGTGCCTCTTCATTGCCAACCAATTTACATTACTAAATTTGAGGTCATTTGACAAATTCAATCATTCCCATTATTCTTAAATTCATCAATATTTATTTCATCCACAAGTAATTGAACATTTGATTTGAAAAACTCATACCATTATTTTTTCTTAATAAGATTTGTCGTCGTCGACGTCGTCGTGGTTTATAATCCCTCCCTTAAATAAAATAAAATAAAATAAATGCAATTAATTAAAAAGAACCTCTCCAAACGAAAGACATTTTCGCTATATGCCTGGATAAATTTTTTGGCCATAAATTGTCGCTTTTTGCACCAAAAGTTATTCCAACAATGGAGTGGGGTAAGGGGAAATACTTATAATATAATATTTTTTAAATAAAAAATAATAAGTTAACGTACCAATTATTTAAAGCAATCATATTGAGTTGGTTCATAGATGAAATCAGTGACGGATGCAGAAAAATTTGGAAGAAGACAGATTTTTAAGATAAAACATTTTATGGAAATAAATTTTGGGGGCGGCAAAATATAATTTTTTGACGGCTAATATATAATTTCTTTAAAAAAAAATTTGAGATAACATTTTTTTTCTGGCAAGGGGTGGGACTTGCCCCCTGCATGTATGCAGATCCATCCCTGGGTGGAATTCACACTAGATCAATACAAGCATTTTTTTAGGGTAAGAGATCACATTTTCATATGTGCTAATAAATTTAGTTCGTTGTTTATTATTATGTCATAAATTGTTTATTTATAATTTTTTTATATTTTATGAGTTTTTTAGTTAAATTTCTCAAGGATAATTCGCCAAATGATTATGATTTATTTGGTCACTTTTAATAAGTCATTGTTTTGGGACAATAACAATTAATTAGTATCAATTCAGCAGTTGAGACTCCTAACTACCATATAAAAAGTAGGATACTAAAATGAGATCATTACAAGTCACACACACAAAAATAAATAAATAAATATATATATATATCGTCACGTTTGTTTTATCTCCATTATTTTCATATTTATTTCATCTCCACTATTTTTCACGTTTGTCTCATCTCTATTATTTTAAATATCAAATCTGGAACAAGATTTTTTTTAAGTTATTATGAATCGAATGGGGTTACACACGTAATACGTGTGAGTCCGCGTGACTATATATAATGTTATGAAACCTTCAAAAAATAATTTGTCATTCTCGAAAGTAAGTTGATTAAAATAAATGAGGGAGGGAGTGGGAAGTTGAAAGAGTTCAATTCATTCATAAACAGCAAATAAATGAGCGACTTTCGCTGGATATATAAAGCACAAATCAATAATGTCTCTCCAAACCCCCCACTCACACACGTACGCACGAACAAGATGAGGATTTAACAATTTTCTTCCGAGTTTCAACCACTTCACTCTCACGTATTCGATTTCATATTCCAACACCATTATCCGATCTCGGGTCATTCTTACTTTTCACTGAAAACCCATAAAGCTCCACTCTTTACCCTCCAAAAAAGACCCCAAGAACAAGAATCATCTCCATTCTAATGAAAAATGGAACACAAGCATAAGTTAATCTTAGTCATAGGACTGCCGTCACTAACTGTCTTAACAATTCTTTTTTACGCAATCATTTGTACGAGGAGGAGAAGGAAAACAAGAAATGGTACAAAAGATGTAGAAGCAGTCTTTGAGTGTAAAGAAGGAGATGGGGAACTGAATACAGAGGATTTGATCAAGTTTCAAGGTGGGAAAGATCTAATTGTGCAGGAAATTCTTGATGCCCCTGGTGAAGTTATAGGAAAATCTAGCTATGGAACTCTGTACATGGCTAGTTTGGCCAACTCAAATACGCCCACATTGCTGCTCAGATTCTTGAGGCCTACTTGTACTTTGAAAATGAAAGAGATTGTGCCGATTGTAGAGATTTTGGGGTCTATTAGGCATCCAAATTTGGTGCCTTTGAATGCATTTTATGCAGGGTCCAGAGGGGAGAAACTGATGGTTCATCCATTTTATGGTTCTGGAAATTTGGCTCAGTTTATCAGAGGTAAAATTCTGGAAACTTGGATCATTTCGTGTAAGATTGTTCTGGTTAATGTTTTATGAAATCGGTGATGGATTGTGGATTAGATCGGGTTGTGCTTGATTCTGAAATCTCTGTGTTTAATATCCGAGTTTATGAAATGCTATGAGTAATAAGTTTTACCTTTAAGGAGCATAAAAAGAGAAATCTATCTCATTTGTTTACTTTTATATTGCTTAAAAGTTTTTTTCTAGTGGTTTTACTTTGAACTTTGAAGAAATGAAAATCATGTGACTGTTCATTGGCATGGACTCATGGTTAGGGGTAACCAGGTATTTAAACGAGGGAGCAACTTAGGATAGCTTGAGAGCGCAAAGCTTTCATTTCAAGAGGGCGATTACTGTGCTCGCCTCGGATTTTTACATATTTGATCTTGGTTTTGATTTTCATTTCATTTTTATGTTAAAAATATATGTAGAATGATTGACATGATCCTCAGTTACTCGCAGATTCAAGGTTAATCCTTTCTAATTTCTCAAGTGACTGTCTTCTGTGTGTATAATCTGGTGTATCACTGAAATATTCTACTTTCATTACCTATCCACTGACGACATTTGTAATTATCGCGTTTTCAACTGATTTGACTTTATCTGATGTTTTGAGCTGTTGGAACATTGATGTGTGGAAAAAACTGCTGAGTAGTATCTTGTGGATGTAGTTCACATTTTTCTTTGTCTGCTGATGTTCGATCTTACACGTGTTTATAATGTTTCGAATTTATGGGTTCATTACTGCTGTGTGATTACTTCTTTGGTCATTTATCATTTCTTGCTTCCCATATTTACACCATCCTTCAATTTGGTGTATTAAGAACTGAGTTGAACACATGCAGATAGTAACGGTGAGGCTCACAAGTGGCCCATCATAAGCAGAATCGCCATAGGTATCGTTAGAGGAATTTATCATCTTCATTCATCTTCTGAAAAGCCCATTATCCATGGTAACCTCAAGTCAAAGAATATACTATTGGATAGCCATTACCGACCGTACATTTCGGATTTTGGCCTATACAATCTCTTGAATCCAACTGCTGCTCAGCAAATGCTTGAAGCTTCTGCATTTCAGGGGTATAAAGCCCCCGAGTTGATTAAAATGAAAGATGTTTGCGAAGAGAGCGATATATACAGTTTTGGGGTCATACTTCTCGAGTTACTGACTGGAAAAGAACCGGTGGATGATAACCCTACCCCAGATCAAGACTTTTATTTACCAAGTGCTATGAGAAGTGCCATTCTTGATGACCGTATCATGGAGTTGTATCATCCCGACTTTCTTTTTGGCCTAAGCAGTGATCAAAGGCTAGTTGTTGAACATTGTATTCTTGGGTGTTTTCAACTTGCAATGGCTTGTTGTTCTCCCTCGCGTCTCCTCCGACCGGACATAAAGGAAGTCCTCAACAAGCTAGAAGAAATCTTCCAGTAAGAACCCAGCAATGTTGGTTCTCTCCATGAAACATTCAACTTGGTCATGGTTTGACCGATCCGATGATCATGGAAACAACTAACAGAGGTCCTGATGAAAGTTTTCCCGGGTAATTCAGTTCAGATCTTCTGTTCTACTTATTGTTCTTACATTTGTTTCATTTATACGGATGAACGACAAATATCTTCAAAATAAATTAAGAATTTTACGACTCGTGTGTCATTCATCTATGTACAAGAAAAGTGAATGAAGTACAATTGTAGAATCGGATACTAGAACTCGTCTAATGATAGTTCTAGCGGATTTGGATCGTCGCAAAGTGACTTGCATTGAATTTAGTATGTTGATTTAGAGAAGGCAGGGTTGTCACAGGAGATCAAGACAAAGATTCTTGTTAGTAAAACAGTTGGGATTTGAGAATTAGTTGGTGTGGGATATATTTTGATAAGAATTAGTATGTTATCTGATGAAATTAGGGAAGAGTACAGTAATTCTTGCAAAAGATTTGAGATGTTGTCTATGATAATTTATCACATTTACCCAGTTTCCCAGTAATATCACAATTGAATCTTCACCATGATCCTCAAACTAATTCTTGGTAGGGTTACATGACAGATTCTTTATGTATTCTTAAGTTGAATATCATTTCATGGATATTATTTTCTTTATAACCTGAAGTTTTGTTTAGTTGTATGAGTACTTCTTACACAAAAGAAAAACTATGACAAAATGGTAAAATGGCAAACATTTGATCCTAAAATTGATATCAAAGCCAATGTCACGTGTTCGATTCCATAAGTTGTAAAGAGTGTAATTATTGGGAGGATGGATTGTTGGGGTATAACAATTGCATTTGTTGTGTGATCGATCGAAATGTGATGCTTGTACTGCTGTACTGTTTAAAAGATTTGAGTTGCACCATTACCAAAATGTAGCTTTTATAAAGCGGCAAACACTTGATCCTATAATTGACGTAAAATTCTTACAAAATAAAGTCATTTGAAATTGATTTGCCAATCTATTGTTTCAAATTCAAATCATCCCATCAAAACATAATAATACATATAAGAACAAATATACTTAGGCCCCTGAATTATGTCATTGATAGATACTTAATAACCTCATATGCATTAGGGGTGTAAATAAATCGAACATGTTCACGAATTTTTCGAGCCGACTCGATAAATATTTGATTCGAATTCGAAATTCTCGAATACTAGCCGAACTTGAATATGTTCGAACTTTTTTCGAGTCAAACTCGAGTTCAAATTACTTTGTTTGATAGTTCGCCGCTTATGAACTTTAATATTTTATTAATATAATATAATTATATATTAAATAAATACATTTAGAACATTTCTGGTATTTATTTTAGAGCAATAATTAAATATCTCGCGAACATATTCGAACCTTTCGAGATGAACTCGAGCCAAATTTTTAAAACTATTCGAACTTTGAAGGTAATTGAGCTCGAATATAACTATTTTGAGCCGAATTTGAACTTTATAATTTCTGTATATTTGACTCGATTCAGTTCGTTTACACCCATAGTATGCGCTTTGAATATATACTAGTCATGTATGAAATATATATAAGACCTATATAACATGAGAAATATATCTCCCAATGAAGCATTAACCATATCTTTAAAAAATTCAATATGAAAATTAAAGAAATTATATATGATTTTTTTATATATTGAATTCTGGAACTCAGAATTAAAATACTGTTAATAAAACTCATAATTTTGATATATTTAAATTTTAGCGTAAAAAATAGTAGAATGTGTTAAAAAAAAAAATTTAGGATGTAAAATATATTCTAATGAATTTGATATCAAAAACTTGAAAATGTTTGTATGGAGCTCATATCGGCTCCATCTATTAAACAACTTAATATGATTGGTTTAAAATTGTTATAATTTTATTTTATATATTTTTATTTAAAAGATATATTTTAATATTTTAGTTGAAATATAAATGAGGTAAAAACCGGACATGCACACCGACGACGTCCGATGATTTAATAATGTCACGACCTAATACCCTGTTCATCGGGAATGGGTGGAATAGGGTTAATTACTTACTCTATTATGGTGACCACAGTGGGTGCCCAATCCATATTCATCTGTGGGGCCAGATTCTCGTTCCCACCCGATGCAGGTAAAAAAGTGTGAAAAAGTTTGATTGTGTTCACTAAATTTAATTTTATTTGCGGAACTTTTGATGCTCTCAATCAGGTCTGATGCATAGGAATAGCATCAATCTGGTTCATGGGTGCAGCAAAGGCTGCCACATTTGAACAATCCCTCCACCTTCTAGAAACTCGTTTCGTCGCAGGATCTTCATTCAATCAGCTACCACAGTCTCTTCCCCAAATATCTTCCTTTCTATTCAAAGCACAAGTGAGAAAACTCTCCGCCTCTGCAATTACAGCATCTAAAATGGTGAAAGCCATAAGGGTTCATGAATTAGGTGGCCCTGAGGTATGCCTTTCTTTCTGTCTTTTTCGTGGCCCGCTTTAAAATTTTATTAGCATTATTTGTAGTGTTGATTGGGAAGCATGGGAATTTTGGTTTCTGAAACCTTGCGTTTGAATAATTATGGAAATTTGGTGTTTATACATGATGATGTGATGATTTGAAGTTTCTTTTTCTCGATGGTGATTGCAAGAGCGTATTTTCCTTTGTTTGTCTCCAATCATTGTATATAATTTGATGATGCAACCACTTATATTCCCCGGTCTGCAATTTAAACCATCAGGTATGTTTTATGTTTATCAGCAGAGGGTTCTCTGGTCAATTAATTACTGGTGCTGCCAGTGACTGAGATGCGCCTTAAAGCTAGTTATGTTGTGTGGCTTGGAAGTTCTAGGTTGAACTTGAATCAGCGACATTTAAATCAAAATAGAGTGATTCTCGGTTTCCATTTTCGATTAGAAGGACCCAATTTTTGTTATTGAAAGGGTTGTGTGTGGTAGAATGGATACTAATCTTTGATTGTATTGTTGTGAAATATAGTTTATAATTAGTACGATTTACTACTGTTAATATTAAATTATAGGTCATGAAATGGGAAGACGTGGAGATAGGTGAACCGAAGAATGGAGAAATTAAAGTGAAAAATAAGGCCATTGGAGTTAACTTCATTGATGTTAATTTTCGGAAAGGAGTTTACAAGGCTTCGGCATTACCTTTCACCCCAGGTCCAATTCAGTCTTCTTTCTTTAATAATATTATTGGCTAATAGGAATTTTTTTTGTGTAAGAATTGGTTGATATGAATATTAACCATTTCAGATTGCTACAGTTGATGAGATGACCTTTTGACCACTTGTTTCACAAGATTCTGTATAATTGTTAACGTAACATCGGTGGTTTAGTGTTTTTATTCCTATTTGAAACAGCTACAGCTTTCCCAAAATTCAATTTGCTTTCATAGAAGGACATGCATTACAACACAGATAATCATTTATTGTCACAATTCAGCCTTGACTTGTGCACTTTATACGCCAAATTATCTTAAAATGTTTGACGATAGGTATGGAAGGTGTCGGCGTTGTGACTGCTGTTGGACCTGGACTTACTGGTAGAAAAGTTGGAGATCTTGTTGCTTATGCCGGTAATCCAATGGGTTCTTATGCAGAGGAACAGATTCTTCCCGCGGACAAAGTGGTTCCAGTGCCTACTTCCATTGATCCCGCCACAGCAGCTTCCGTCATGCTCAAGGGCTTGACTGCTCAATTTCTTGTCCGCCGATGCTTCAAAGTAAGCCATTTGCTAGGTTATCGTTTCCAAAGCTTTTATTTTATTTTTATCTGTTATTTAGGCAAGAAGTGCATGCTTTATGTTTTTTGTTTTCGATAAGACCATCACTTATCACATCCCTTGCTATCAAGATCTTTTATATCTAGTGTTCCTCACGTTTTTTTACAGGTTGAACCGGGACACACGGTCCTCATTCATGCAGCTGCGGGTGGAGTGGGTTCTCTGTTGTGCCAATGGGCCAATGCCTGTGGCGCCACAGTAATTGGAGCTGTCTCAACTAAAGAGAAGGCAGCTCAGGCAAAAGAAGATGGGTGTCACCATACCATAGTGTACAAGGAAGAAGATTTTGTTACCCGTGTCCAAGAGATTACATCTGGGAAGGGAGTTGAGGTTGTCTATGATTCTGTTGGAAAAGACACTTTTGAGGTAATGGGTGTTTCTCTTTAAATTGTGGACCGAAATACTAGAACAATTGGTATAGAAAAATGTGGTTGTAGAACTTTGTTCGAGTCACATGTGATAATTGTGACGGATTTAGAATGCATTTCACTTGTGATCAAGTCAAATATGATTCATTGACTTGGTTTAGTCTGGGGGCGTCTGCATGGTTTTAGGGCTCTTTTTCTCTTCAAGCCTAATCAAACAAAAAGGTTTATATCCACAATCCAGGCACTCCAAATGTGGGCAGTTCTTGATATTGTGATGAAACACGTCTCTCCAAAATTAACCCTCATTATTTAAGCGGAATACAGGATTTATTTTCAAAAGCCATTGTTATTTTTGTGCAAATGAGAATTCTTGCCCATGGAACTCAAGATGATTGGATATTATTTAACTGGCGTTTTGAACATGCATCAATCATTTTGTTTGGGTCTCCCCTTGCAGGCTTCCTTTAGCGTAAACTTTGTTTAATATCAGGACGCAAATTTTTTAATGGAGTAGGCTAATCAAGGTCATATCTTCCTGTCTTCATGCTTTTGACATCTGTAGCATTACACGCTGTTATCACTTGATCAAAGTTTACCAGATTCTTGAACCTGAAACACAACTAAAATCTTGGTTTTTACACCTAAGCTACTGCAGCACAGACCGTGCCTAAATCACATTGGAACTCATTTTTCCCCATTAATGTTGTGTTCGGTGATCAGGACTCGTTGGCATGCTTGAAATTAGCCGGATACATGGTGAGCTTCGGGCAGGCATCAGGCGCCCCAGATCCAGTGCCTTTGTCGGCTCTTGCGGCTAAATCTCTTTTCTTGACAAGGCCTAAACTGATGGATTATAATGTTTCTCGAGACGAACTGCTCGAAGCTGCTGGAGAAGTCTTTGCCAATGTTGTATCAGGCGTACTACGTGTTCGTATAAACCATACATACCCTTTATCCCAGGCAGCACAAGCACATTCTGATCTTGAGAACCGAAAAACTACAGGTTCTGTCGTGCTTATACCCGACGGATGTTGATTGGAAATCGACCGAGTCATGAGTAATGTAAAATTTTCTTGTGTTTAGTACTGCTTGTTACCTGAGATTTGGGTCTATAACCTTTTGTTTTTGTGCAATAAAACAAAACATGCGTTTCTCTTCTTAAATAAGTACTTGTAGAATTTTATGTACTTGTCCTCTTCGGCGGTTAGCTGATGCAATATATAATGTGTGTGCATTCTCAATGCATTTATGGAGTTTCATGCTATTGTAAAAAGTATTTAGGTTAAAAGTAAATCTGATTTGAAGCATGATGAAATTGAGAGTTACTTTTGTAATTATATATTTGCTCCCAAAATGTATGTCCTAATTACAAGTCCCCGAAGGCCGGATTGCAAATAACAGTTCGATCAAATCTCCGTGTAAGTGGACAAGTTTATGCATTATAAAAGAATACACATATCAGCTAATGAACAAAAATCTAGAGATTTTCCAGCACAAATAGAAATCACAATTTAAAAGAGAAGAGGGTGGAAGAAGAGAGTGTTGTTCTCGTTTCTTTTTATACAGGGAAGTGCTTGCTTGTTCTGTTTGGTTGAGATTCTTCTACCATTACTTGTGCTCAGAAGGTGAATCAGCTAGCTAAGATGCTAGTGCGTTGACGAACTGAAAAATATGTGATCACACTTCAAGTTGAGTTCAATCCTGGTAGCTCAGGTCCAAAGCCTTTAGGGGACATAGTCACATAGATGACTGAAGATGCGATCTGATGTTGGCATAAAGGCCTATCTTTCAACTATTGTTCATACGTACTCAGGGGAATTCATGAAAGATGTAGGTAATTACCTTCTATGGGATGCTTTGGCTCTCATGGCCCTCATAGCATTAAAATGATTTGGCTGTTCCCCATGCAATGTCTTAAATGTAGGGTGAAACAGACGGTTTATTTGATGCTACCCCTAATGACATTGCCCTTAGGGGTACATCTTACAATACATTGAGAATATTTCAAATGTAATATTCACAATACATGGTTGATAGACCCCAGGACAATGCCCCTAGGGGTAGCATCAAAAAATCCGGAACAAACTTATTACAGACTATTGAAGAAAATGCTGGATACTTTGTAAAGTTCTGTGATAATTGTCAGAGGGCCGGCTAACTTACAACATAATCTCATTTAGTAGGTAACGAACTCGTTGGTAACTTGCCCTATATTAATCAATTAGATTGACATTGTGGGCACATTTCTGAATGAGCTGCTTAAAAAATTCTTTATGGTAACTTATGATCAATCCTCTAAACAGGTCGAGACTGAGCGCTTATATCTGGAGTGATATGTCATAGTTTGCACACGTTAACTTGTGACTCGTGCTAGCTTTGTCAAATCCAAGTTGGGGTCATGCTCTGATCCAAATGCTTATGAATTATTTTCGGCTCAACTCGTTTTGGCAGCCAAAATTAGAAGTAATGTCTCTTATTTGCGCTAGAGGGATAAACATTAAGCTTATCCATCAACAATCAATACAATTACTAAACCTTTTAAACTTAACGTCTCCAACCTCAACATCAAAAATCAATGTCGCCAACAATCATATGAATGAGGCTTCTTCTATGGTAAATTAGTTCATATTCATATGCAATCTTTAATCATCGAGCACAATCTTGTAGGGCACGTTAGTATGATTCGACGTCTTAGGTTGTGATAGAATGATTGTTTAACTCAACTCATATGTTCAGTTTCTAAAAGTTCGTAGTTTTGAGTTAGTTTCATAACGTATAGCATTGTTTTAAAGGACATCATCACCATTGATATGGTTTAATATTGTTTAATATTATATGTGTACTTTTATATACACAAAATACGTTAGATATTTAATTATCCAATCACATCACATTTCTTTCTTATAACTTGGAACATTGTAAGGATTCAACCAAACAGCGTCTTAGTATACATGCGATTCCATAAATTATGGCCCGGCAAATTCAGGCCCAATACATAGAGGAGGCTTACTTACAAATGAAGCCCACCATTTAGCTAAGCCCACATCTACAAAGCTTATCCTCCAAACCCTAGTTTCATATGGTCGTCTTTCTTCTTCGTCAGAACTCAGCAGCAGCGATATGGGTATGTTTCACCCCAAATCCTAGGACCTAGATCCCCCTTATTGTAATTGTATTTCGCACGGAAAGTGTGTATTTAACAGATACAGGATGAGAATTACCTTATCAGCGTCCAATCTGTTGAAATTTTGATTGATTTGGTTTGTTGGGGGTTTTCTGCAGGTGCCTACACTTATGTGTCGGAGCTATGGAAGAAGAAACAATCAGATGTGATGAGGTTCTTGCTGAGGGTTCGATGCTGGGAGTACCGCCAGCTTCCTGCCGTTGTACGTGTTACGCATTCTACGCGACCCGACAAGGCCAGACGCCTCGGCTACAAGGCCAAGCAGGTGTGTATCACACTAATCTCTTCATTTATCTTGGACTTATGGATTTGTTATTTTATGTATCCTTTCATGCGTGATATTTATTTACACGTGAAAGTTTTTTTAAGTGGATGCCTGTTTTTACCAAATCCAGTTTTAGTTCGTTGGCCGTGCTATTTCATTGTTCTCAATTGAATATTGTGTCCGTGCGAGCGTCAGCCACCAATTTTGCACCGTAGACTCCTAGTCATTCAATATGTTATTTCATTCTTAAAGTTAGAAACAACTACAATCAATGTACGAATCTTGAAGCTATGGGTTTATTGTGATTCTTAGAGGCATTCAAAACTTAGAAGTTGGTAAATTTTAATTGTGCTTTATTATTTTTGCTATTCTCAAGGGCCGACGGGCAACATGACCAAACAGCTTGTTGAAGCATATCATCGATTTCAATAAGGATCTACAAAATTTATTGATTGTGATGCAGATAGTAGATGTATGCTTCTTTTTTTGCGTTTTTTTTTTTAATTCGACATCAGCCTTAATGTCTCATCTGATTACTTAATGTCTCATCTGATTATCATTTATTTCCGATGTGTAATTGGGCTGAATTATTTCTACAGGGTTATGTGATCTACCGTGTTCGTGTTAGACGCGGTGGAAGGAAGAGGCCAGTGTCCAAAGGCATTGTCTATGGTAAGCCCACTAACCAGGGTGTCACTCAACTGAAATTCCAGCGCAGCAAGCGATCTGTTGCTGAGGAGAGGGCTGGGAGGAAACTGGGTGGTTTGAGGGTTCTGAATTCGTACTGGATCAACGAGGTTCACATTTTAGATGTGCTCAGACATTTAATTAGATTCTTATAATTTATTTTGTAGAACAATTTGGATGTGATATGGTGCCCTTATTTACATATTTGTGTGCTAATGGTGTAGGATTCAACATACAAGTACTTTGAAGTTATACTGATTGATCCTGCCCATACGACAATCCGGACAGACCCTAGGATCAACTGGATCTGCAATCCTGTCCACAAACATAGGGAGCTTCGCGGGCTCACCTCTGCTGGAAAGAAGTTCAGGGGTCTCCGAGGAAAAGGCCATCTACATCACAAAGCTCGTCCTTCGAGAAGAGCTACCTGGAAGAGGAACCAGACTCTGTCTCTCCGCCGTTATCGTTGATCTTTATGAATTTTTTTGGTTTCCTACAAAAAATCTAAATCTGGTGTCTGCTAGTAAGAGTTGTTTGCTACTTGAGAAGAAACGCTTTCTGTCTTCGTTCATCGCCATCTCTGAGTTAGGGGTATGTGGTGCCGCTCTTGTTTCTTTTGTTATCCACTTTTTTATCTTTATCATCTGTGTTCGTCTGCCGTTTGTGTAGTTTATCCGAGGAATATGCATAGGTGGTTTACTTGTGTCTTGTACGTTTGGCCCAGTTGAATTATAAGCAGTGAAGACCTTGATATTGTTGCCAAATTGACTAAATTTTGTGTTAGATATGATATTTCTTGTTTTGTGTGCTCAGGTAGGTGGAACATATGTTCAAATAATGATATATGGTAAGCTACATGTTATTATATCCATTTTATAGTGAATAACTAACAAGTAATACATTGTTTGAAAAACAAAATAGCTGGATTAGCATTGGGTGTGGGGCCGGCCAGCGAAGAATATGACATACTGTAATAAAGAATTAATTTATTGGCATATTACATGTCATCTTCGTTGCTACTTAGTCATAAAATGACTTCTCATAAAATAAATTTACCAAAAATTAAACTATAATTATATATTTTCCAAATAAGAAATGAATATTTGGAAAAACAATTCCTAAAACTATAAGATACTATTTTATAAAAATCAGTAGTTAATTTTTTAAATGAAATAACAAATGTTAAGGTTTTTTGCTCATGAAAATTTTGTTAAAAGCTTTTAGATTTCTAAATTCTTTTTCAAGAAATTTATACTTAATTTTACAATTAAACCTTAATTTGACATATATAAATTAAAATTAGAAGTAACATATAAATTGTGTTGAATACTTAAAACAATGTATACTATGAGGTGTAAAAGCGATGAGTACGAAGAAGAAAAACTTAATGTATGTGACCACTCGCTTCGCTATTTTGCTAGGTCAAGACAAAGAGGAGCGCCCATTTTTATTTTGATAATTTTATCTAGAGTTGGACAGATACGAATCGAAGTTTTTTTCCTTAAGCTAAGTTGAATTAATTTTAGGAAAAATTACGGGCTGGTATCGTTTCCTGAAACATAATTTATCCTAGTCCAGCTAAAAAACATTAGTTCAATTAGGTCCATTCTTGGTTGAAATGACAATAATAATCCCATGTGGTCCAAGTGGTCAACGCGGTCCAACCAACTCTTAATAAACTTGCATTCTTAACCATAGAAAAATGTTTAAAGAACAAATATGCTTCTCTATACTGTTTATCATCTTCTTTATCATAATATTCACCCAACAATAACATTTTATGAACATGAGATCCTTCAATTTCCAAACGAGTACTCCCTTATAATCCCCCCTTAATTTTACTCAACCACCCCCAAGTTTCCAACAATAATTACCGATTTGGTTAATATTTTTCAGACCATTATTGCATTGGGCTGGTCCAAGTTGAAATTACGAAGAACTGGATTTAATGTTGAAGTACCATTTTACCCTCCACAAAATAGCAGACCTTCCAAGTTCCAAGTTCCGAATCAGAAATGAAGTAGGACTAACAGTGGCAATTGCCAAACACGGCCTTAACAAAAAACTTTCCCGCCAATGTTATCAAGGTATTGTGCTACGCGCCAACTAAGGGAGAGTGAGAAAAGCCTCCGATCGTACTAGCTCCTCGACTCTTCTTCTTCTTCAGTAAGTAAAACAGCAACCTTAGATACAGCTAAGTCAGATGGCGGATGCTAGGGTTTCCGCTGACCCGACACGTCCGCCGAACCGTTTGCAG
This sequence comes from Haberlea rhodopensis, assembly GCA_907163345.1. Taxonomy (NCBI): domain Eukaryota; kingdom Viridiplantae; phylum Streptophyta; class Magnoliopsida; order Lamiales; family Gesneriaceae; genus Haberlea; species Haberlea rhodopensis. The sequence continues at coordinate 783,678 of CAJQUN010000031.1, read as the reverse complement.
GCTGGAATCATATCCAGAATCCGGCTCGAAAATTTTATGTGCCACAGCAATCTGGAAATCGAGTTCGGCGATTGGCTCAATTTTATAACTGGCCAAAACGGAAGTAAGCGCTCTCCGTTTTCTCTATATCTCGCGCACACAAAACACGTGCGGTCGGGCCAGTTAGGTCTCTGTTTCTTTTATTTTGAAGAATTTGGGGTTATTTTGTTATTTCTTTTATTTACAGGTGGCAAGAGTGCTATTCTGACCGCATTATGTGTGGCATTCGGGAGCCGTGCTCGCGGCACCCAGAGAGCCAACACCTTGAAGGATTTTATCAAGACAGGCTGCAGGTACAGCTTCACGTGTAGAGGTGTTAAGTTATTGAGTAAGCATTTTAGGAAAGGTGGCGTGGTATGTAGAAAAGGCCTTTCTTATGAAATGAATAAGATATTTGAAGTTTTTGTTTTGCATGAGATACTAGCATTATTTCTTATGTTTTATAAGCACTTGTTTAAATTTTAAATTTATTTGACTGATTAATTTTTGTAATTTGAGTTGTTTAATGCATAGAAAAATGATATTTTGTGTGATCTGATTTAATTGAGATAATTCGCTTGTATTTATGCTATCTGTTTTGTTCAACTGTTCTAGGATTTTTTTTTTTAACTTATATTCTATTCTAACGTTTTTTATCTGTATGTGAAGATGGGTGCCTCTCGGTTTTACAATACATTTAAAAATAATGTGCACACCCATGCCGTACTTATATATCCATCTGCCATTCTTTTATGTCATTCTAATGGGTACATGATTCTTTCTGTCATATGGGGCTGGTCAGGACATCTTCAGTCATTGGATTGAACACTCCAAATTCATAGTAGAAATTTTATATTTTATCAGGTTGGCTTTTTTAATGGTCTCTATAAGTGGTCAGCAGTCATAAATGTGAGTTTACATGTAACTGGGGATTTGCATGTTTATAAGTGCTTATGAGTGATAACTACTTCAGCTCCATGCTTCCATTCCAGGACGTTAGTTAGGTTAAAAAACATTTGTAGTACTTATACTTGTTTCAATTAACTAATGATTATGGTGTGAACTTGCTTATTGGATTTGGAAGTTCTATCTTCCAATTATTCATTCAAGACCGTCTAGCTTCTTATCGAATTTTATTTCACTAATGTTTTCATCCCCTACTATATCAGATAAATCGAATAATGATGTTCTAATGTGTTACTATGGTTTTTTTTCTAAATTAATTCAAATTTTTTCCTTCAAAAAAATACCGCATTTTTATAATCTTTTCAAAAATACACTAAAATGCTGCCAACTGCATTTTTAATTTTGATGCAGCGGACGCCCAAGATTCCAGAAAGTATGGTGGTACTTTCATCTAATTTTCTCATGACATGCTACTGTGAATTATCAACCTCTTTGATTAATTAAGCATCCGTAAGATTGGTTTCAAAAAATAACTGTCACTCAAAAGGAAATATTTCTATCGAGAATTAAATCCACGAATATTTGCCAGATATACATGTATTGAATTTTTAAATATTTTTCATATGAAATGTCCTATGATTTTCAAAATTGAGTACTTCGAAACTAGGAAAAATGCGTCTTTCCAACTATCCAACTAAATGAGAAGTATGATTTGAAATCCTGGGTAGTTAAAGCACTACATAACAAAAGCAATGTATCAACTGAATAATTAGTTATTCTATTTCTAAATCAACCTTTCATTTTCATAATCTACACTCAAGAAGGAAAACAGTTCCTAACACATTGCAAAATTTGTCACACGCACTCAAGACAACTGGCTATCCAAGTTCCCAATCAGACAAATGGATTCGAGCTTGAAAATATCACCTTACTTTTCCCAACCCATATTGACTTGATGTCCAAATCTTTCATCGCTTTGTTTGATCCAACAAGGGTTGCTCTTTCAAAAGCTTCTGCTCTATCAGCTTCTGTCGCGACTCTGTGCTTCATCAGCCATACCCGCAGAAAGTATTCCTAGAATTATGTAGGAATAAACATCAGGATCATTCTTCCTTCCACTTAAAGCAAACATTTCTATAACTTCAATGGTAGTATCCACTTTCTTCTTCTGACATAATCTATGTATTATAAATCTGTAGCGGTTGTCTCTTACCTTGTGCTTGCTATTACCCATCACTTTAAATAATTCTACAGCTTCTTCAACCAAATCTGCTCGACAGAACCCCCAAAGTAGGCATCGATTAAGATTACACACTACCTTGTTACTGTAAACTTCCATGGCTTTCCCCATGAACCCTTCCCTCTCCAATCCATCTATCACAATATTGTAAGTGATTAAGGTAGGTGAAATGCAGTATTTCCCAAGCAGTTAAGAACTTCAACAACTTCATCCATCATATTTAAAAAATGGTTTAATTTAATCTCTCTTGGGTCACATCAAGTTAGTAGTTTAATTAAAGCCATAAAAAAATAAAGCATGGGCGTCCGCTGCCAACTGCAGCGGATGCCTGCAATTGGCAGCGTTTTAAGGTATTTTTGAAAGAAAAAAAATTGAATTAATTATTAAAAAAAACCGTGTTACAATCAACCAACTTGGAATATCATGGAACACCATTATATTCTGTAACTTCCACGACATGGACCTAGTGGTGTTTGGAGGCAAGTGTTTGGAGTGCCTCCTAATTCAATTTTCATTTTGTTAACATCATTAGTTGGTGCTGGGTGATTTAGCACTTCGAATCAAGATCTTCATCAACATTCCTTAGCAGACTTTTCAACATGGAAAAATGAAATGAAAGCTAGAGTAGTCAGGAAAAGGCCAGAATGTCTAGTGGCATACTTATATCATTCTGAAAGTTTTGCAGGAATAATTTTTTGTTTCGTTTTTTGACTTTGTTGATGTCACTTGCTCATATTCATTTGCAGCTATGCTGTTGTTCAAGTTGAGATAAAAAATCAAGGAGAAGATGCTTTCAAGCCAGAAATGTTTGGAGACATCATAATTGTGGACCGTAGAATTTCAGAATCAACCAGTTCCATTGCTTTAAAAAATTCTCGAGGTTTATTCAATAAGACTTTGATCCTATTCACTTTGAATAGCTACGATGACATGATGCTTTATCTTTATCGAGAAGGATAAGAACGCACCATTTTCAGGAAGTTATATCAGTTAGTTAAAAAAATTGTAACCTTTCTTGATGGTTCTTGCTGCCTTTCTTGATGGTTCTTGCTGCTTCCTGCAGTGATCAGTTGCATTTAACTGTCACACACATTTAAATTAGATAGCGGCAATGTAAATATACTTCTAAGCTTGTACCTTTTGTTGAAATTAATCGTAAATGTAAGCTATCTTGCCCCATATATGCAAATAGAAGGTGAGTAGAACGTGGTTCCCTTGGGAACATATTGACTTATTTCTATTTCACCTCCTTCATACATTAGTACCCTCAAAGTTGTGATGTCTGTGGCATATTTATCTATCTGTTGCTAGTTCTGAATCATGTTTATTTTCTTTTGAAATCCTGTCATTCTTGGTTGTTTTTATTTGTTATTGGCCACTTACCTATGTTTTTCCATTTCTAGTTGTCAAGCGGTTCACAGGTATATTCTGTATGTACCTTCTGATATTCATTCCTTTCCAGGAAAACGGGTGGCTACAAAGAAGGAGGATCTTCGTGAGATTACAGAACACTTTAATGTGAGTGTTAACCGTCTCTTCTATGTCTGCATCTATCATGAAAGTTTTCTATAGAATTCAGAATTCATTTGTGTTTTGGAGATCCAAATAGAATGCATGATGGGTATACAAGGAGCATAGTAGGATCCTTTTCTTTTATGTCTGTTGTGATAGACTGATGGTACTTGTAATTGCTTCCGGAACGTATCTTTTGCCAATAGGGATAGAAGAAAGAACTAGTTCCCTTGGCTGTTGGAAAATGGTGTTTTTTAAATTGTGTCGCTTTACATTTTGTGGAATAATGATTTGTAATGACTATTCTGGTTTATTTCCTTTCCTCCTAGTCCCATTTATTTTAATCTTGTTGTGTGCAGATCGATGTAGAGAATCCATGTGTGATCATGAGTCAGGACAAGAGCAGAGAATTTTTGCATTCAGGGAATGCGAAAGATAAGTTTAAGGTAGGAAGTTTAAATATCATTTTCCGATATGTACTCAAGGTGGCTAAACTTTTCAAACTTTTATGTATACATGACTAATAGATATTATGCCTTCTCTTCAATTTGTCTGTTCGTTTTTTATCCACTGACTAGTGGTTTGGGTTCTCTCATTTTTTGGTGGCTAAGACTCTAGTGTAATTGTTTACCAGCAAGTAACACAATCATTTCAGTTCTTTTTCAAGGCAACGCTTCTACAACAAGTGGATGACCTATTAAAAGGTATTGAAAAGCAGCTAAATGATGCAACTGCACTGGTCAATCATTTGGAAGAAACACTGAGGCCAATATTGAAAGAACTTGATGAATTGCAAGAAAAAATCAAAAGCATGGAATATGTGGAAGAGATATCACAGCAGCTGCAGTTGATGAAGAAGAAACTCGCTTGGTCATGGGTATATGAAGCTGATAGGAAACTTGATGTGCAACAAAAATTGATCGAGAAGCTGAAAGGAAGGGTACCGAAATGTCAAGAAAAAATTGATGAACAGCATGTAAGTTGATTTATGTGACTATCTTGAGAATTCTTGAAGTCTTTTTTTTTTTTTGTATGTAATCCAGATTATTAACTTACAGTACTATATATTTTCCTTATAATGTCTGAAACTTGAACATTTGTGAGAAGAAATGTTGTAAGAATATCTAGCCTTCCCATTTAGGCTGTGTTGACTCTGTTGAGTACATATTGATGGATATTTTTGTTTGTTAAGATGTCCTGTCTGCAAATGCTCTAAATTTGGTAACATTCAATTTTATATAAAATGTTTATTATCATGATCGTTATATTTACTTTTTCAAGATTTTGTTCACTCATTTTTTATCATTTATCAACAAGAGAACAGGTTTTTCATTTCAAGAAGTTGGTTCATTTTACGTTAATATATTTGCTTCAGTGTATGTGTGCTAGTTATTGTCATTAGTGGGTGTGTTGTGATTGGATGTAGGTGGCTGACAAATGCGATAATGAAAGAATTTCTGGTTGTGTAATTTGAATGGAAGTTTGGTTAGGGGGGTGACAAGGAGTTGGAATGACGAGGCTGTGAGAAAATTTTTGTGGTGGCTTCAATTAGTGGCGTTAGGAGGTTCATATATTGTAGGAGCCTGGCACGGAGGGAGTGAGGCAATAGTAGCTAGGGGCTCTGGTTGTTGGGCTGTGAAACAGTGGAGGGAGGACACATGTCTATCGTACCATTCTTGTTAACTCTTTTGTTTCTTATGGTATTTCAGGCAAGATTTATTCCCTTGAGTTTGCAATGGGCAAACTTAGTGTGATTGACCATTATGTTCTTGGAAGTATCCATTCTGAACCCATTTTATGCCAAATACAAGCAGAGCTGCTGTGTGGAATCTGATTGAAAGGTTGTGTCCACTTACAAGCAGCAGTTTACTTGATTTGCAGCTTATTATTGCAACGTTCGCTGATCAACTGGCAAAGAAGAAAACTCAAATAGCAAATATCATGGAAAGGACGTCTGAAGCAAGGAGAATGAAGGACGATTTGAGACAAAGTCTCTCAATGGTATGCTGGTTTTTCTATATTGTCATTTTATAGTTCTACAAAAGTTTGTCTGATTGTATATATGGCTTGTGGTAGGCAGTGATTCAGCTGTATTGCACTATTTTTGAAGTATAATGTTACTCATTTTTTCCCTTCTATGAATTCATTTCCTTTATTATTGTTCAGTTTCTTTCTTTCTTCATGAGAAACAAAAACCATTTTTTGTGTATTTGGCCAGTAGGCCTAAGTCTACAAAAAAATTCTCAATATGCAATGGTTGGAAATTATATCCTCATCTCAAGTTCAATTTGTGAAACCTTATTTATATTATCTAGTGCTTTATCAGTAATCTCTCGAGAAAAATGCTCACAATCTATGCTCTCATACTTGGCGAACTTACTCAACTCAATTCCGGATTGTGTTGGTCGCTTGTTGATTTCATCCTAATCTTTTAAGTTTTTGGTTTTTAGGCTCTGAAGGAGAAGCTTGAGCTAGAAGGCGAACAAGATCGCAGGACTAATGATATTCAGAAGATGGTTCAGCAGGTCAAAGTGCTTGAGCAACAGATTCATGATTTTCGTGAGCAGCATGTTAGAAATACACAGGTTTATCTACATATTCTTTTTCTTTTCTTTTACTTAGTATAGTAATGAAAATTTTGAGTTGACTGTTATTTTACTACTCATGGAGCTAATTTGAAATGATGGAGATTGTTTTCAGATGTATTTGCAGTAATAAGCGAGCTGCATGTCATTTTCAGTTTGTCTTCTCCCAATATTTGCATCAGTTTGTTATTTTCCTGGTTTGTTTATCACATCACTATTTCTATCTGGGTTTCTTTCTGAACTCCAGCTAATCACCTCGAAACTGTATCTTTGTTGAAAGATTGTTGCTCAGGCTTGTTAGGGGTTTGTATCATATTTATATTTCAGGAAGCTTAAATTGAAATGGGAAATAAGAAATCCTCCAACATCCTTGATGCAGTTGAAATTTATCACCTTATCATTATACAAAAGAAGTAGTTATAGATTTGAATGTGCATGATTGTCAACCATGGAGAGCTTTGACTTGGCACATATACAAAATTTGAAATCTACCTTGAATGTAAGTAATTTATACATCATTATTTGTGTAATCTTTGTTCCCAAATTTGACGCCTTATCCTGATCCCATTGCGAATGGGTGTTTTTTCTTGCATAAAATAAGTACCTGACTTCTTTAAAAAAATAATGCTAACCAGGTGCGGTACAAATCTGTAATGCTCAATTAATGTTCCACGCTTGTGACCTTCCCTTATCATTTCAAGATTATTGGATGAATTCCAAATCAAAATTGTTGTTCTTTCTCAGGTCATTCTTTCTTTCATATATGTGAAAGTTTCCATTCGGAAATAGCAAAATCATAGAAAAAGAAATAAATAAATATAAATAAAATTCTTTACTAGATTGGTAAGTACTAATCTTGATATCCATCTCTATCCTCCAACTGCTTTCAATGATGCAAATATGAGTTTTCTTATACTCAGATGAATTCTGGAGTTAAAGTAGTCACGTTTTGTATCGAGACAAGTCACGAGACACAAGCACATTAGTAATTATGACAAACCCTATATGTTTATGTGGTGCTTATTTTGCTTTTTCTTCACTCTTTTGAGGTAATTCGTATAATTTAGTTTTGTATCTAGGATTGCAGTGAAATAGTTGTGTGACTTTTTTTATGAACATTCACTGCATGTTGAAAACTAGCATCAGTGTGTAGGATTTTCTATTTTAATTTTTTTGATGTCGAGTCATCTTTTGCTAAGCCACTGTTAGCCAGATATTATGTGTTGCTGCATTCATCTACCTTCATGTTGGTTATGCTGCTTTATATTTCTGCTGTGGAACCAATATGCATGAAATATTTGTCCTTGATGCTAGCCAATATTTACTTTCTATCTTCTCATTTTGTACTTTATCCTCTTTGATACCAAGATAGCCTGCAAAAATATGACATCAATAGCTGATTACCACAGGCAGAAGAAAATGAGATGGAGGAAAGACTCAGGTCTCTCCAAGTTAAGTTAGATGAAGTTAATGTTAACTGGAAAAGGTAATATGTCGAACTTCTCGTCAGGTGCAATGTGTATGTGTGTGTGTGCGCGCTATCCATTGCTTCTATTTTATCTGACTGAAATGGTTATATCTAGATTGCAAGAAGAGGAAGATGCAATAATTCAAATGGTGACCGTGATAGAAAATGAATTTGAAAATATTTCCAGACAGGTATCTCAACTTTTTGTTTATCTTATTATTGGTGTTTCTGTGACTCTTGCGCAATTGTACTGCATGTGAATCTTTTTATGTAATATTACATGTGCACTCTGTACCACTAGGGGGAGTGAAAGCAAGAAATTTTTAATAGATTATTTTACTTTGAACATGTGAACAAATATCAGAGACCTCTTTTGAGATATTTTTATATCCTATTGGTTCAGCAATTGAGTTTCTGATATCATATTTTAGTTCTTTCAGTTACATATCTAGATATTTGTTCCTCTTTGATCCTTTTCTGGTCTGAAGCTTATTTAATATCATATATTTGCACCGAATAAGTTGGCATTGATTTATACATGCTGTGATCATCGATACTTCAGATTGAAGATGCTGAAAGAAGCCATTCTGATGCTTCTTCTCGTATCCGCGAGCTCCAAATGAATCAAACAAACAAGGTTTATACACATCTTTTGAATACGCATGCTCTTTTATCTTCATTTGTTAATTTAGGAGTTATATATTTGTATTGCTGCCTTCGTATATTTTGAATGCCATAATACTGAACCTTTTATTCAAATTTATAGCCTGGCAACTGGTATCGTTCTCTTTATGCTTGCAGGTTACTGCTTTTGGAGGAGGTAAAGTGTCCAGTCTTTTGCAGGCAATTGAACGCCATCATCAACGGTTCAGTAGCCCACCTATTGGCCCTATAGGTGCACATGTGGTAACACATAGGAGAAAGCATTGCAAGTTTCATCCCACTTGAATTCATGACTATTCAGTGCTATTGTATATGCGTGGTGAACAGTTTTTGCACAAAATATATGCCTGGGGTCACAGTGGTTATTGTTTTTCTATTTTTGTCAACCTACAAATATGAAATCCAATTTTTCTGCCTTGTTTCTTATCTTACTTCTTTATTTTTGTGTTTTCTCTCTCTTATTCTTTCCTTTCCCCTCTCTGTCTCTATCTCAAACTTTGTTAAACTGGGGTGCGAAGTCTCCGAGTTTGTATTTTTGCATGACATACTTATCAATAAATGATATAGTTTAAATTGACTGAGTTGCCCAGTTTTATTTTTTCCTCTACTTGTTCTACTCTGAAGAATGTCATAAAAATGCCATTTTTTTTGGCATCAAAGTAGTACATCAACTCTCAGGGAAATGAATAATAAAATGGCTTCTACCAAAAGCCGAAGTCCAGAAAAATTCTTGGACCATGTGCGCGGTGGTATTCTTTCTGAAAGACTTAAAAATTACACTCTCCTGTTAAATCAGTATTTTTAGATTCCATGGCATCAATTAATACATCTAATTGCAGGACTACTTTGATTGTTCGGTTAATTAAATCGCTTTCTTTGAAGTTGCAGTTGTCATGTTAAAATTTTTGTTGGTTAACATGAATGTCCTTTCACCTAGTTGTCTTCATCAATTTTAATGTATGCTTTTTCTGCCTTTAGATATATTTTTTAATTTCTTCAACATTACGTGTATTTATGATTAATACCATTTTACCTGATCCTTGTAAAGTGATTACATGTTATACAAGGTCCAACACTCTATTTGTTTAGTTGATTATTGTTGGTAAGTAATAATCTCCAGCTTATATGGATTGTGTTTCTCCGTGTAATCTGGATTCCCTTGTCTATAGTTTTGGACTTTTGGCTTTATGATAGAATCAATTTGGCAACATATTCTTCCTTGGCGATTAGAGAATTCATTATGTCAACTCATTTCATAAATTGATTTGTAGAAGGAACCAAATACAATACTGGTGGTATTAATTCTTTTATATGTTTTCTGGTATCAACTTAGATTTGCTTTAGGATGTGCTATGATTATGTTGGAGATACTAGTATCTCAAGCATACTTGATCCCGGGTTTTTCTAAATTGCAGAAACTGGAACATGGAGACATGTGGTCCACTGCTATTGAAAATGCAGTTGGCAGATTGCTCAATGCCTTCGTTGTTACAGACCATAAAGATTCTCTTGTTTTAAGAGCATGTGCCAGGGAAGCAAATTATAACCACTTACAGATCATCATATATGACTTTGCCAGACCAAGGTAACAAGCTGAACACATTTGCATTATGTAATCAATTGCCAGTCAAGTTCAGCCGAGTGAACCTTATTCAACAGCTGAACTTTTGTCTGTTGGTAGAATCACTATTCCAAGACACATGCTTCCTCAGACTAGCTATCCCACTGCATTCTCAATTATGCATTCCGACAATCCAACGGTGCTGAATGTCTTGGTTGATGTGGTACTGTTAGCATTTTCTTTTGGGTCCTTTGTTTTGATTTCTTACTTAGGTTGTTATTTAAATTTAATATCTTTTTTCCCTTGAATGGATAGCCTGGTTCTTATCTAAATTATTCTTATTTTCTTCACATATTTATTACTTGTGTATGCTGCACCATTATGTATATTTTTTAAATTTGAAAGTTTGTGAAACAATGTGATTTTGTCTCAATGGCACCCTGGTGGTTTGATGCTGTTATTGCAGAATGTGGTCTGCACTTTCAATCATGCTCTTAATTTTTGCACTATTGTTATTATGTGTTCTCCTTGTTTTGACATGATATTGTCAACAATCTTTTGATATTCGGTATTTCGTATAGGGTAATGTTGAAAGACAAGTGCTCGTTAGTGATTATGATGTTGGTAAAAGAGTTGCATTTGATCAAAGGATTTCAAATCTGAAAGAGGTTTACACGTCTGATGGGTACAGGATGTAAGATAACCTACCTGGTCGTTTTATTCTTCTTCTGTACGCTCTAAAATTACATTTGTCTTATCATTGATTATGACGATGAGTTTTTTTAAAAAGAAACACCTCCTTGGTGAGAGAGCAAGGGTTTGGCATAGACCCCTACCAGTAAATATAAAGAGAACAGAATATATGAATATCACGGAATTAGGCCAAAATCTCTGCAAAACAACACAAATATCTGAGTACAAATTGTGATATAAAAAAAGGAAGACCAATTCTATCTAGCCTTAGGCAAGCTTGGATATTAGCACGAGGAACTTTTCCAAGAAAAAATATCTCAATTACATAAAAAGTTGTTGGCTGTCCTTTTAGTATTTGATTTTCAATACTAAACGTATCAAATTCCATTTAGCACTAGCTAATTAGAGCAATTCAAAGGAGAAAAGTGGGTTATTTTCTACCCACACCGGCAAAAGCCTAATTCTTGGTAGAGATAAGCCCTTTCCAAATAACGTGAAGTTCTACAATGGATTGATTTATATCTCAAAAATCTTTAATGCCTGGACCAACTTTACACACCTTCCATCCAATTGAAGGCTGTATCCTGGAATCATAGCTGAAAATTCAATGCCATCTTCCTATGTTGCCTCTTCCACTGATCTACCCTTACACTGGATGAGTACTTGAAGCTTCTGCTCACCACCTGCTCTTTTATATCTCCAACACCTTTGCTGGGCTCATAATCCATTACCAAGTTCGCTTCCAGCCCCCATGGTAAAGCTTGAGCTTGTTTACTCACTCCTATTGCTTTTTTCAACAAGATGCATGAAAAACAGGGTGTACATGTGAACCCTCAGGAAGTTGCAATCTGTATGCTACATTTCCCACCTTTTCGATCACCCTGAAAGGACTATTGTATCTGGGAGCTAGTTTTTGAAAGATGTGGCAACATACTGTTGTTGCCTATGCAGTCTCAACTTCAAATAAACTATTTCATCCACTTGGAAGACGCATCTCTCCTATGAACATTAGCATGTTTGACCATTCTTTGCTGGGCCTGACTGAGATCATACTTGAGTTGTCTCCACAACTCATCTCACTTAGCTCTCGCAGCCACTGCTGTTGCCTTAGATTATGGCAGATGCATTCAAATATCTTTTCGAATATCTTTTCTTTGGGAGGTGGGGAGAGTAGCCGGAAAATAGCCCGGGTCAAGTGAGCAGATATATGCAAATCCAAAGATAATGGGGGTATCAGGGTTAGAAATCTGGATTACTTTAACAAAGCGCTTATGGGTAATTGGGGTTGGGAGATCATCAATGGGTCGAATAGATTATGGCTGAAGGTGCTTGACTCAAAGTATGGGAATCTAACTAGGGGCTCTTTATTGTCAGGTAGGGGGTGTGAGAGGAGTTTTTACTCTCCATGGTGGAGAGACATTCAGAAATTTGTTTTCCAAGATTCATCAGAGTGGTTTAGAGAAGTGGTTTAGAGAAGGGTTTGTAGAAAAGTGTGTAATGGTAAAAAAACTAATTTTTAGCGGGATCTGTGGGTAGGGAGGGAGAGTTTGGAGTGTAAGTTTTCTAGCTTAGCATCTATAGCTAGGGATAAAGAAATTTTAGTGGGTGATACGGGAGAGTGGGTTGAAGGCATTTTTGGAAATGGGATTGTAGGCAAGAGTTTTTTGAATGGGAAAATGAATTATTTTTTTGTTTTACTAACTTTTAGTGGCATGATAACTTTAGCTGAGGACAAGGAATATGGATAGGAGTGGATGCATAACTCATCAAAATCATTATTACGTTCTGCATATCATAAAATTCGAGAGAAGGAGACATTTCCCACGGGGGATCTTCGTTCAACATTTGGAACTATTTGGAACACTTTAGCCCCTAATAAGGCTGCTGATTCGCATTCCAACTTATGAAAACTTGTGGATCAGGAGTATCAGGACAGGACCTATCGGACTTGTGTGTAGCATGCCAGCTCGAGGAGGAAACATCCCAACATTTCTTCCTCTCATGTTCGTTTTATTACTCCATATGGATAGAAGTTTATGCATTGTTGGGTATACACTCGATCATTCACAATGAAACAGTTCATCATCTTATTCAAGACAAAGGCTTGTGGTGTCATAGAAAAGGGATGAAAGCCTGGTTAACAATATGGCTAGCAGTGATACGGGTGATATGGTTAGACAAGAATAGAAGAATCTTCAGAGGGCCAAATCGTGATGAAAAGAATCTGTTACAAAAGATGAGATATTGGGGAAAACTCCCTATTGTAAATTCATTCTGAAGAAAATAATGAAGTATTTATACAACTAAAATAACCAAAAAACCTAGTTTAAACAATCTCTTTAAATCTAAACTTATCCTTATCTCCTAATATAATATCTCTAATAAATAATAAAGATAAAATAGTATCTAATATGATAGTTATCTCCAACACTACCACTCAAGATAGAGAATAGATATTTATCATTCCTAGATTGCTTGTCAATTGATTGAATGCTGCCTTTGATAAACTCTTCGTTAAAATATCTGCAACTTGATGTCCTGAAGGAACATAAATCATACATACACTTTTATCCTCAATTTTTTCTTTGATGAAGTGTCTGTCGATCTCAACATGCTTTGTTCGATCATGATGGACTGGGTTATGAGCAATGTTTATTGCTGCCTTGTTGTCACAGTAGAGTTTCATAGGCTCTTTGTTCTAAACTTTCAATTCCTCCATAATCGAGATAGCCAAATACCTTCACAAGAGTCCTTGAGAAACGGCTCGAAATTCTGCTTCTGCACTGTTTCTAGACACAACTGATTGTTTCTTACTTCTCCAAGTAACAAGGTTACCCCATACATAAGTACAGTAACCTGTAGTTGATCGTCTATCCATTACTGATCCAGCCCAATCAGCATAAGTGTATACCTCAATGCCACGTGTTTTATTTTTTTCGAAAAACATGCCTTTTACCAGAATTTCCTTCCAGATACCTCAGAATCCGTCGTACTGCCTCAAGGTGTTGGTTGCATGGAGAATGCATGAACTGACTTACAACACTCACAGCAAAGGCAATATCTGGTCTCGTGTGATAAAGATAGATTAATTTCCCTACCATACGGTGGTAACTTTCTCGATCCATTTTATTAGTGTCATCATTTAACCCGAGTTTCAGATTCTGTTCCACAGGTGTCTCGGCTGGTTTGCAAAGGTATTTGGGTGTTGTGCCTTCACCCATATACACGATCACTTGCGCGGAAAATTAGATCCTCGTGCTCGAAAGTGTGTGTTTGTCGGCTACGCACCAAAGCAAAAGGGGTATAAATGCTTTTGATCCAACAACAAAAAAAATGTTCATCACCCTAGATGTCACTTTCTTCGAAGATCAACCATTCTTTCCTCCTCCTCGTCAGTGGGAGAATCTTAGTGACGAGACAGATTTTCTTAATAATGTTTAGTGTCCAAATTTGTTTCTAAATGTGGAACCAATTGATTTGCCTAATGAAAATTTTGATACTAGAACTATAGAGTCATCTCATAATACTAGCAGGAATGGAAATAATGAACAAACAGGAAAGGTACTTGTGTGCTCAAGACGAAATCAAAAGCAAGGAAAGGAAAGTAGATCGACACCTCCCGACACTGCCAAGAATCTGTACCCCAGATCACTCCAAGTTCCACTAATATTCCAGGTAATTCTCATGACGTCACCACTCATGTAAATGTTCAACAATCGAGTCAACCCTTACATATGACCGAACTTGACCTTCCAGTAGCTCCACGCAAAGGTGTTAGAAGTTGTGTCAAGTATCCAGTGTCCAATTTTGTTACTCATAAAAACCTGTCACCACATTTTTCTGCGTTCATCCCTCAATTATCTAGTGTGGAGATTCCAAAGAATGTGCAGGATGCTCTAGAGGTTCCCGAATGGAAGGAAGCTATCCTGGAAGAAATGCAAGCTCTTAAAAAGCACGAAACATGGCAAGTAATGGAACTGCCAAAGGAAAAGAAAACCGTTGGCTGTAAATGGGCGTTCACTACCAAGTTCAAAGCTGATGGATCTCTAGAAAGATACAAAGCTCGTCTAGTAGCTAAGGGACTCACTCAGACATATGGGATCGACTATCTTGAGATTTTTGCACCTGTAGCAAAACTAAATACTGTTAGAGTCCTTTTAACAATTGCGGCTAATCTAGATTGGCCATTGCAACAACTAGATGTGAAGAATGCATTTCTCAATGGTGACTTAGAAGAAGAAGTCTATATGGATCCACCTCCAGGTTTTGAGACGAAGTTTGGCTCAAAAGTATGCAGATTAAAAAATCCTTGTATGGATTAAAACAGTCACCGTGAGCCTGGTTTGAGAACTGTTCTTATCGTCTATGTTGATGACATTATTCTTACTGGGGATGATATGATAGAAGCAGAAAGGTTAAAGCAATTTCTTGCATCTGAATTTGAAATTAAAGATCTAGGGACGTTAAAATACTTTCTTGGTACGGAAGTAGCACGATAAAAAAAGTGAATTGCAGTATCTTAGAATAAATATGTGGTGGATTTACTGAAGGAGACTGGAATGAGTGGTTGTCGTCCCGCCGAAACACCCATTGATCCAAATCATAAGTGGAAGCAAGGAAGGAAAACCGGTAGAAACAACCCGATATCAAAAACTAGTAGGAAAACTGATTTACCTGTCACATACAAGACCAGATATAGCATTTGCTGTAAGTCTAGTCAGTCAGTTTATGCATTCTCCTCATGAAGAGCACCTTGAAGCAATCTATCGTATTCTGAGATATTTAAAGAACTGTGCGGGGAAAGGCTTAATTTTTTGGGAAAACTCAACAACAAGGTATTGAAGCCTACACAGATACAGATTGGGCAAGATCTATTTCAGCTCGAAGGTCTATATCAGGCTATTGTACATTTGTATGGGGAAATAGTTACTTGGCGAAGCAAGAAACAGAATGTTGTGGCCCGAAGCAGTGCCGATGCAGAATATATTTCAATGGCACGAAGGACATGTGAAATGTTATGGCTTAATCGGTTCTTGGATGAATTAAAAAGACCAATGACTAAACCTATGGGGTTGTACTGTGATAACAAGGCAGTCATTAGCATTGTCCATAACCCAGTTCAGCATGATAGCAATAAACACGTTGAGATTGACATGCATTTTATTAAGGAAAAGATGGAGGACAGATCAATCTGTATGCCCTTCATACCAACATCACAACAAGTAGCAGATATCCTCACAAAATGGCTATTCAAACCAAGCTTTGAATTCCTTATTAGCAAGTTGGGCATGATAGATATCTATGCACCAGCTTGAGGGGGAGTGTTGGAATATGATCAAAGATATCAATCTGAGATAGATTAGATTAGGATATCTTTTTTAAATTTAAAGAGTTTCTTTAAGATAAGATACTCCTTGTGTAGAGGGATATATTTACCTAATTGGGTGATATATTTCTCCTATAAATCCCATGTAATCTGATACATATGAAATATACGATAATCATATTTTCTTCTCTACAAGCTTTCAAGTAGAATTAAACAGAATTTGTCTTTTTCGTTTGGAGATTAGTCTAGAGAGCCGAATGTTTGCCTACTAGCTTTATGGTGTTAGGTGTTTTGGTATTGTCATATTGTTAAACCTTTTGAGTACTTCTCGTACTCATTTATTATATTATTTTGCCTGATGATAAAAAACATTGTTGTTGCCTAAGTTTCTCCCGCGGCCGAAATCTTGTCAACTATGGGGTTCTCTTCCATAAACCACTTCAAATGGTGTCATACCTGCTGAAATTAAGTATGAGATATTGTACCAAAATTGGCCAAACCTATCCAGTTACCCAGTTCATGGGGATGCTCGGATGAAAAACACCTCAGATTAGTTTCTATACAGCTATTCAATACTTCGTTTTGTCCATCCATTTCAGGATGGTAAAGCTCATCAAGGCCAAACCTGTCCCATGCAATATAAATAACTCACCAAAACGCACTCATAAAAATGGAATCACGATGACTTAAGAACACCATGTAACCGTACAACTCTTTCATAAAATATCAGCTACCCCTTTCGCCATAAGTTGATGTTTGAGCAAAATGAAATGAATTTAGAAAGACAATCCACACCTTAAAAAATAACCTCGTACCCTTTTGATTTTGGTAATCCAACAATGAAATCCATTGATATGTCTTCCCATATTACCACCGGAATTGGGAGTGGCTACACTAGTCCAATGGGCTTGGTTGCTTGATATTTCTCTTTCTGGCACTTCTCACATTCAGCCACCCACCCAAAGTCATCTCTTTCCATTTCAACCCAATAAAAATTTTCTGGTACTTGCCTCAGTGTTCTGAAAGCCCCGAAATGACCCCCTGTTGGAGTGAAATGACATTCTTCTAACACTGTAGTGACCCCTTCGGCAGTACCAATATTTTTATACGGTAAACTTCCATTGAGCAACGCGTAAGGGCCATTAATCCCCTCCCCCTTCTTCACAATTTTTATGTCTTCGGTAATTGTGGATCTCCATTTACTGCCTGCTTCACTTCTTCCAACCAAATAGGCATTGAAAATTTGAAATACTGCCCAACTCCACATCTTCCTCCTGTCTAGATAATGCATCAGCTGCACCATTGTTCACCCCTGCCTCGTGATTTCCCTAGCTTCAGCTAGTGTGCAACAGTGAAACAAATATTCAGAATAAATAACTCTCTCCCCACTCTCCTAATACTCTCTTTGTCCCACATGCTTTCCCAATTGGGCCTTAGGCCTTCTAGTGTATACTATTTTAATATTAGGCCTTGATTTGTCACCAAGATCGGTAGCAGAATTGTCAAAGTTTATTTTCTAATCTGTATGCGAGTTCTCTAATTTGGACGAACATGGTAGCGGCTGCAATCCAAATGGCATTCCTTTACAGGTTTTCTCGTGGTTCAGCCCAGACTGTACTTCCTCCAAACAAAAATATCAGAGCTGGTCGCCTTTGTGGTTCCTTTGACAATCAGATTAAAAATCTCGAAAGAGATGCATTAGAAGCAAAAGAGCACATCCAACAAGGCCGGGGAATAAAACGAAATAAGGAGGCAGAGCTGAGGAATCTTCAGGATAAATTAAGCAGTCTAAAGGTATCCCTCTTTTCAAGAATTTTTTTACTAGCATGCTTTCTGCCAACTACTTCTTTTAACAACTGTACTTGGAAAAACCACTGGAATTATTTTCCTTCAGAGCGAAAAACACACTGGCATCTACAAACCTTGTATTCAAACAGAGCCAACATCTATGAAATTAGAGTAGCTAAGGAATCCATATGTCACAAAGCTAACAGGATTTAATGTAAATGATTATGCTTGACAACTGGAGTACGTTCTGGGAGCAAAACAGTGTAGTTTTCTGTGAGACTGTGTTGTTTTAACTTCATCGATTATTTTGTCATGATAATGAATGAAGTTTAGCCATAAAGTTTTCCACAACAATTCATCAGTTTCAGCAATAAAAATTAAAGTCTTGGGATCTGAAAAAGAGTCGGTACTAAAATGAGAACCAAAAGGAATCTAACCTATTGCTATTATTTTTCGAGACCTTGGCAAACATCAAAAGATGTCATTCGAATGAATGCTGGTGAAAAGCAGCACGCTAAAAGTTTCTCTGATTGTTTACTATACTGCTATCACTCGGGAAATTAGTAATGTAACATATAATACTGATCATAAAGAATGTGTTAAACACGTGAAAAAATTATTGTTATACCTACACCTTTTTGCTAATTAACCAGTTCTCTATCCGATGTAAATTTAAGAAGTTTTCTCAAACTGATATTGACACTGATCTCCTTATCGGTGGTTTCTCTGAATTGCTTGATCATTTTGTTGATATTTCGGGGATTCACGTAGTCACTTACCTTCATTTTATCTAAAGTACCAATCATTTTATATACCCAATCAATTACCTATAAATAATAAATGCGAATCAAGAAACTGGAGATGGTACTATTGAGTTTTATGGTTGTTAGACTCTTCCTTATCTACTGCTTAAAATCTTTCAGAGGAGGCGCACCAACATTGAACGGGACTATAGGTCAAAGGAATTTGAGCTGCAGGATGTCAAAAAGTTAATATCTTCAGAAGAAACTTTTGCACCTTCATCTACTGTGGATGAGCTTCATCAAGAGATATCTGTTTGTTTCTCAAACCCATTACATCATTATTTTTCACCCTACTTTGTAAAGTTTTAGTTGGCACGAATGTAGAGTTCAAGTCTGTCAAATTGCTATATTGTATGATTTGTTGTTTTACCGTACTTTTGTCTGAAACGATGTGCAGAAACTGCAAGATCGGATAAGAGATAGGGAAATATTTGTGGAAAAGCTTCAGATGGGAGTGAATGAAGCAGGGAATAAAGCTAAAGATTTCAAAATTTCATTTGAAAATTTGTGTGGTGATTGCTTTATCTTCTCACGATTTTGCGAGTTCCATTGATACCCGTTCCTTACGTGCCTCCTTTTCAATACGTTATAATGCAGAGTCAACGAAATCAGAAATTGATGTGTTGGCTGAAACAGAACAGGAACTAATGATGATTGAGACCACTCTGCATGAGGCTGAAGCAGTTCATTTCTTTAACCCTGCTTATTTGTTTGCTCACCATTTCTCTTTTTTAGGCCACGAGTACTTAGAATTTTTGGTGACCTACAGAAAAAGAAACATTTTGAGCAAGTGATGAATACTAAGGTTCTGTCTGACCTAAAAAATGCGGAGGCTAAGTATCAGGAACTTGAACAGAATTGTAAGGTGCATTTATATTCATGCTTCTAAGTTTCATTATGTTGATTGAGAGCTTGCAATTACATCGGTAGCATTCAGTTTCTTCATTCTCAGAAATATGGACCTGCTTTTAGTAATGCACTGCAGGGCATGGTAACTTAATGCACTGCAGAACTAAAGAAATTCATCTGCACATAACTACTGATTTTTTTTTTTACGCTGCCTTTTTTTGTAAGTTTGGTTATGTTGCTTTTTAGAATCCATGTGACTAACTTACGTTTAAGTGGTTCCCAAAAGAACCTAGTACTGATTTATGGTGAAATTGCAGGAGGACCGTAATAAAGCGTCTATTATCTGCCCTGAATGTGAGATTGAAGCTCTAGGAGGCTGCAATGAAAGCAATCCCGAGCAACTCAGTGCTCAAGTGACAAGGTGGAGTCAAAAACTTCACCAAGAGAGCCAAAGGTAAACATTTTGGATATTCTATCTTCAATATTTTGATTTTGATTTTTTTTAAATACAATAAACCTGGAAAACTATGCAGATTTTCAGAATCCATTGATGATCTCAGAATGCTGTATGAGAAAAAAGAGCGTCGAATCTCAAGAAAGCGACAAACTTACAAAGCCTTTCGAGAAAAATTAGAAGTGAGTTTAAGAGAAAACATCATCCTCATTTCTCTTGTTTCATCGGCTTCGCATGATGTCAAAGAGCCAACTATTCTCCTGTGAAAATCCTTCACCAATCTTGCTTGTTCTTTATTTTGTGAATTTTTATCACCGCTCACCTAATTCAAATTTTTTTTAGTGCAATGGAACGAAATGTCAACTGTTACATTTTTCAATGCTTTCTCAACTGTTTTTCTTATTTGCTTTCTTCTTTAATAGAGATAAGATGATTTTCTTTATATCTTATTCTGATTAGTTGATATTTTATTGATAGTGATTTCTGATACTTGACTTGGCTGTTTTACTTGAATTTTCTTCCTGGACTACCTTCAAATTTTTAATTACATGCTTTTGTTTCAGGCATGTGATAAAGCTTTGCAGTTGAGGTGGAGCAAATTTGAAAGGAATGCAACTCTTTTGAAGCGCCAGTTGACATGGCAGTAGGGTCTTTAGAGTTTTTCCTCGTCCAAACTCTCCTCTATTTGGAGCAAATTTTTCCTACTTTTAATACTAAGTATTCCTATTAGATTTAATGGCCACTTGAAAAAAAAAGGGATCAGCGGTCAAATCCGAGTTAATTATGAAGAACAGACCCTCTCAGTGGAGGTAAAATGACTGAATATGTCGTGTTACTATCAATCCAAAGGGTTATTTCTGCTTTCCCAAAATCATTTGGCTAAAAGCTAGTGGGTTACCAGTGTAAGAGCTAAAGAGTGTTCCCAAATTTTGATCTGTCTTATCAGGTAAAAATGCCTCAAGATGCATCAACCAGCTCAGTTCGTGACACTAGGGGGCTTTCAGGTTTGGCTCTATTGTAGACTACACTCATCTTTCTGCTGGCAAGAAGGGTAGAAATAAATGCGACTGTTTCAATTTTTTTTAGAGACTTGCTCCTATTTTTCAAATTTTGGGTGAGGTGTTCTTGGTGGCGCTGGTTGTAAATGTGGGGTTCTAGTTGGAAATAGCTAGATGTTGAAGCTTGCTGTGACCATCTTCCCATCCAGTTTCTATAAGAATGTTGAGGGAACATCTTGATTAAGCTTCATGCGACTTCACGAAGAAATGAGTGGCTTCCATTGCCTTAGCAGAAGATTACACAAAAGCTATTGATAGTTTCAAGTTTCTTAGTCTCTCGGTAATCGGCCCCATAATAAACAACATACATTCACCTAATAAAGAAATGAGTTGCTAGATGCAACGGGCAATTTGGGATAAAAACAGTCAGTTCAGATAAGAGTCCATTGTACCTTCCCACACTGGTAAATAATCAATGGCAGACTGTAATATCGTATTCCTCGATAAAGGTCTATAATGGTAACAAGTGTATTCATTCTTTAAAACGTCAGGATCCTACGCAAACAAAATCAGTTAAAGAAACCTTGGTAGGTCTCTTCCTCGAGGATTTGCTTTTGTTTACAAATCTTTTTGTGTTGTTGATCGGTTGTTATGTGTTGCCATGTGAAAACGAGGAACAAAATTGAACGTTTAATTTGTCCTAAGAGAACTCGAAGAATAGGCCCACGCTTTGAGCTGGGATACAATATCTGAGTAAAATGGGGTAGGTGGTACTTCCTTTCTCCCTAACTCTTTGTCGAGAGTCAAACATGCTAAAAAGTTATGAAACACATTACAGCTACAAAACTTACATGGTGTTTGTTTCACATTTCACTTTTTTTGAGAGCATGAACCAGCCATGTATTTTCTGAAGGAACCTCACAATGCTTTGGTAACAACGCACAATTTTCTTGGGTATGAACCTGGTTGTCACGTTAGAACATTGCCGAAAGAAATCACCTGTAATTGGCAAGTGGAAACATTATGTTGTAATTTTGCTCTTTGGTGTTTGAACAGGTGGTGAGCGTTCCTTTTCAACATTGTGTTTTGCCCTCGCACTTCACGAGATGACAGAAGCCCCATTTCGAGCAATGGATGAATTTGATGTATTTATGGTGTGCATTCTGACTTAACTTTATAATTTCCTATACTGATCTATCTTCTATCTATGTCGTTAGAACCATGTAGAGGTCAAAGCTTTGCGTGTGTTAGAAATATTTCAAAAAATCTGGCAAGGGAAAGACATTTGGGTTGTGTTTGTATGAAAGAACTTGATTGAGATTTGATTTGTGAATGATTTAAAAAACGAATTGCAAATGACACGTATTTGAAATTCATTATAATTAGTAGTAAATTGATAGGAGATAAATTTGAAATCCTCTTAACAAAATTTATCCAAACTACTAAAATGTATTTGAAATCATAAATTTCATGATTTCAAATGACTCAATCCAAACACTCTCAAAGAACTTATCTCCCCATACAACAACAAACAAGAACTAAGCTTTTAAGCACAATGGATTTGGGTAGACTACATGAACCATAGAAAGAATGAAGTCGGTCGCGCACATATGTAAGTCTCTCCAAGAGTTTATTTTGGATAGAATACCCTCGTTGATTCCTTTGGAGTATAAAATAAAAATAAAAATGGAAGTTATTTTCTAGAATCAACCTTTCTTATAATATATCTTTCCTTTTTCTGTATTTTACTTTTTGTATGCTTGGAACCCTAGGTTTTATTAAAGAAAATGAAAAGGCAATGAAATCAGATGAAATGTATAGCAATTTTCAATACTCGTGAATGTAATTGAGTACTAAAAAACACATGAAATTGAAACATAAATTTCTGTATTTTACATACATACAGGCATGTTCTTTGTATTTTCCTTCAAAACAAATTGTAAGTAAGCACTTTCTTTGTAATTTCCACCCCAACTCCAAGATTCAAGCATAGGACTTGGAAGTCATATTTTGACTATAAGTATTGAACTGACCTTTTTGACAGGCGTCCACCGTGTTAATTTTTTTTTTTTTTTTGAACAATTTTACGTACACCATGCACATATATAGATAAAACTCATTTGAAGGCAGAATGTCCCCCCTTTCTTAATAAGAGCAGTGCATTCGGATAAGTTTGCTTGCATGATGTTTCCACCCCTTCTCCAAGTAGTTTTTCCATTTGTTGCTGATATATGCTTTAGTCAGATATACATTTTGGAGGGGGGATAAACTTTTGTATGGTTGGAAGTGACTAGAGAGAGAACGTATATATTGTCTTTTGAGGAAGTGTTTTTATCTAGTTCTCTTTTCATCTGTCATGAAGTATATTAGGATACCACGAACAATTGAACTACCGTCATCTGCTGTCTCGTTTACTTTCCATCCTCGTGGAGAAAATCATCTAATTGAATAAATTTTCACCCTGATTCAGTTTGTTTGATTGCCATGAAAAGTTGAAAGAGAATTTACACCCGGATAAACTAAGCTGTACATTGTTGTCTGTGATGTTTTTGAAGTGATAAGAACCTACATAACTTTTATTTCTGCTTAAGGAGTGATGAGTTCTAGAATACGTGTTTTATGTGTACTTGTTTCTAAAATCATCAAACAGCGATCACCGTTGGCCGTTTTGTTGGTTTATACAGTTTGTGAACTAGTACTCGTGGTCAATAGTTAAGGGTGGATACAAATGAAGTTCATGAGAAATACTTTTGTCTGGAGGGCACTCTTGCTATTTCGTTCATGATATCTTATTCTTCATATTCATATATTCTCTTTCTTGTTATCGTTTATGTCAATCCTGGCTATCACATTTCACAATGACTAAAGCAATGAAATGAGTCGCTCACAAATCAGGATGCTGATATAGTTCACCTTAATACTGATAGTTAATAATTCTGCTAATCATTGTGCGGTTTTAGCCTTTACTGTGAACAAGCAACGCACGTATTAGTTGAACTAGTAGTCTCCAATTATACAATTACCGAAGAGTAATACTAATGATATTCCGTATGGACTATGGAGAAAAGGGATTCTTTGCATGGAGTTGAAAGCCTTTCATAGCGTTATAGTGTTTTTAATTGTTTCTTACAGTTATGCTATGTTAACCTGTTGCAACATCAGCTTGAAGCCGCACAACATCACCATGCAGCTACATTGCATAATTTCTATATTGGTTAAATCCACAGGATGCCGTCAGCAGGAAAATCAGTCTAGATGCTATTGTGGATTTTGCTTTGGCACAAGGATCCCAGTGGATATTTATTACTCCTCATGACATCAGGTAACAATCTAACCAGAAAAGAACCCTTTTTGATTAAGTTCATGCCTGATTTAGTAGTTGCTGCTATTATATGGAGATCTATCATCAATTTTTTACTTTTTTGATTCAGCATGGTGAAACACGATGAAAGGATAAAGAAACAGCAGATGGCTGCGCCTCGTGGATAACTATCATTTGGCGGTTTTGTTTTCTTCTGAACTGTAGTTTACACAGTCGCTCAAGTTTCAGGTCTGGACTAACATGCCAAATTTCAGCTACTTTTATTGATGGGTGGATTCAAAAAGTCTAAGAAAAGGCGACTTTATTTATTTATACCAGTTTAAACATGATTTAAAAAAAATTACTAAATAAATTTTTAATTTTTTTTAAGGACAGTCGCCCTATGCTGAGATTGCCCGTAATTGTGTTCTCTTTTGCTTTATGGTTTGTCTTAACTTGTTTATTAGAACAATTATGATCAATTATTTACGAAAATAATAACTCTTGTGGGACTTAACATTAACTTAGCTTCTTGATAACACCTTTCTTGCATATGTCATGATGTGAGGCAGGGAGTGGGGACTTATGAGTGATGCATGAATATTTGAACGATAAAAGCGAGAGTATTAAAGAAATTATATATGAAACTTGATTTTCTCGATGAATGTATTTTAAGCACTTGGTAGGCCAAAGCTGATTGAGAATTTATTTTGAAACATAATTGGATGAATACAAAATGCGTCACTTAGCTTTTAAACATTGAAGCGTACGATAGGGATTAGTGATCCATGTTTGTTGCGTTTTTTAAAAAAATTATTCCATCATATTTATCACATTCTAATCCCATTTGCAACAAAATGACAAATACCCTTTTCCGCCTTTTTTTACTATAAAATTTTGAAATTTCGGAAAAAATTACAAATTATTTCCTACAATTTTATTATTATATTTGTATTGTTTTATTTTATTATTATTAATTATAAATACATATATATATACGTATATATAATAATATGTATATATATATATATTATAAATATTATTACTAAGGGTATTTTGGTCATCATAACATACAATAATTCTTGTCAATTATTTTGTCATCCAATCGAATATTATATAATTTATCATAAATTAGTTTTACAATTATTTCATAACTTTTTAACTTTACGTTACTTATCATATTCATCATTTCAAATGGTATCTTAAGATACAATAGATTTAATGAGATAAGCATGGAGGAATGCTTAAAAAGTATTATCCATCTCACCCTTAGAAATTTTTGGAATGTACCAAATGTTTTGAAAGGGGTGAAGAAACAGCGTCTATATATAGGGTTAATTATATATACCTTCTCATATGTTTACAATAATTAAAAAAAACTCAACTAACTTTAAAAAAGAAATATATGCGATTTTTTAAAGTTATATATATACAATAATTTGTGGAGGCAGCTTGACAAGTTTTATGGCTTTCTTCCCGTTCGCCGAAAAACCTATTAAGAACGACAGACTGGTCAAACTTGCCAACGGCTACTAATGGCTAGGTCAATATGGAATTATCTGGTGAAATTTATAGACTCGGTTTATTGTTATGATTGTATTCTGCAACTTATTTGGTAAAAGATATTTCGGTATCTATCATCGTACTCGTTTCCCTTTGGAAATTATTTTCCAAAACCTTAATTTTTTTAATATATAGATTAATTGTTTATTGAATTTGTGAGTATAGAAAATATTTTCATTATAATAATTAAACTAGTGTGTTTGGATTGTTTTACGATTTAAAAAGTCTTGATTTGAGTATTATTTAATTTTATATACGTGGAAGTATTCTATTTTATTGATTTTTCATTATGGATATAATTCATTGAATGGATTTCAGAGAGAAAAATCACTTGCAATTACTACTTGGAAAAATATAATTTAATAATACAAACGGTGCTTTGTTATAAAGTTACACAGCATAGCAGAAATTGGATCACAAGTCCCATTAAATCTCGAAACTCTTTTGAATATTAAGGGGCAAACTGGTGCATGAATCTCTCTCTATATGCGTGGTTTAGTGGGTTTAATGTACACAGCCTTCCCCTGCAATATAAGAGACTGTTTTTGTGACTCGAACACGTGACCTCCTTCTCACATGACAACAAATTTATCGTTGTGTTAATGTTCACCCATAAACTCTTTTGAATATTGAAAGGAAAAAAATATTGTTATTAAGAAAACATTAAAAAAATCAAAATAAATTATTCTCAGTGAAGTCTGCAACTAGTTGTCATTGTTAATTTGTGGAATAAATTGGAGTTGGGAGAGAAATATTCTTATCAGATAAAAAAAATTAGATAAAATCATTAACAAAATTTAGTTATGTATTTAAGATATGTAAAATCACTCATATATAACCAGATAATTATGACATTTGATGAGGATGGATAATTTAGAAATAAAATTGTGTACTTTAATTAAATGAGTTTTTTGGTATGAAAATTAAGTGGATCGGATTATTATTTAAATATGATTTTATCAAAGTATTCAATGATATTTAAATTTTTTTAAACATATATTAAGTAATATATAGACCCAATCACCCAATTAAGTGGAATAAAGCTCAACCAGTACACTAGAGCTTATTTCAAATTCTGGCGTAGACACAAAGAGACGGAAGAACGAGCCAGTTTATTATAGATTAGACCCCACATTCAAAGAAGTCCGTTGGGGCAACAAAAATTCAAAGCTTCACAGAATTTGAAGCAGCAAATTCTCATTAACACACACCAAAATGCTCCGCTTCATTGTGGAGAATTCAAGAAAATTTTTTGAGCAAATAAATAACCTTGAATGAAATCTCATTCAAAAGTTACGAGAAAAGAGAAAATATAGTCCAAAAATTGTCATCCAGAGAGATGTATGTTGGAGACTTGCGGAGAAGACGAAGAAACTGAGCAAAAAAGGCTTCCTTTCAAATTCTTGGAAACTGAAAGAAGAGGAACAATTGAGTTGAAGTGCAAAGCAATGTCATTTTCACCTGAGAAAGAAAACCAAAATTCCCTGTGGTTTAAGCACAAGAAAGCTTTGAACCACGTCCTCCTCTCAATGCGCCGCCATTCTTTGACCTCAAAGCAAACACAGCCCCAGAATCAAAGAGAAAGGACGCCTCTTGCAGAATTTCAACAGCCCACGAGCAAAACCCAAGATTTGCCTCCCACAAATCTAGTTTCTGATATAACTTCACTTCTTTCAGATGAAATCTTGCTTAAGATTCTTGCAAAAGTGCCAAGATATCAGTGGAATTCAAATTTCCTTGTTTCAAAGAGATGGCTCAATCTGCAAGGCAGGCTCGTGAGGTCCATCAAGATTGTTGATTGGGATTTTCTGGTTTCAGGTCGATTGTTCTCGAGGTTCCCTAATCTTATTCGTGTTTATTTGGTTGATGGGTGCTTGATTTCCCCTCGAAATTTTGATGTTATTTGCACTCACAAGACTCTTTCCTTTCATGTTAGTTCTGATGTTGAGGTGAAAGATTGGTTTTTTAATGAAAAATATGTGTTGAAAGCTGATGAAGTCGACAGGGGTTTAAAGATTTTGGCGAGTGGGTGCCCAAATTTGAGGAAATTATCCGTGATGAATGCGAGTGAAATGGGTATATTGAGTGTGGCTGAGGAAAGCCCCACATTGCAAGAACTTGAGCTGCATATGTGCAATGATCAAGTTTTGCGCGGGATAGCTGCGTGTCAGAATTTACAGATTTTAAGGTTAATTGGAGCTGTGGATGGTTTTTACAAGTCATTAGTTTCCGATCTTGGATTGACTATTTTAGCACAAGGGTGTAAGAAATTGGTGAAGATTGAGTTGAGTAGATGTAAAGGGAGTTATGAAGGGATTAAGGCTATCGGGCAATGTTGTCAAACCCTTGAAGAGCTGATTGTTTGTGATCATAGTATGGAAGATGGATGGATATTTGCTCTTAAATATTTCAAAAATTTGAAAACTTTTAAGGTTTTTATCGTGTAAACAAATTGATCGGGTTTCTGGAATTGACGAGCATTTGGGATCTTGTTCTGCAGTTGAAAATTTACATATAGAGAAGTGTCAGTTAAGGGATAAAAGGAGTTTAGGGGCATTATTTGTTGTCTGCCAACACGTGAGGAATGTGGTTCTGAAGAACTGCTGGGGTATAGATGATGATATGTTTGGCAGTGCCAGCGCTTTTAGGTAATGAATTTCTCATCCTCTTTTTATTGCTTCTAAGCTTTGAATTGTAGTTTCATGTCAAAAGCCTAGCTGAGCTTATAGAGAGTTCCATTTATTCTCTAACACACCCTCACTTGTTGGCCTGCTTTTGTTACTCGTTTTTGGGAGACCATCAAGTGGATATTTCAGGTGGGTGGGGGTTGTTTTTGAGTTTTGAACCAGGAACTTAGCGTTAGTGAGAGAGTTTAATACCATGTTGAATTGTAGTCACATCCAAAAGCTCGAGCTTGTAGAGGATTGAAGAATTTATCATTTAATCTCTAACACTAAGTACTGCAAGATTTAGAAAGTCTTATGTTATGTGTTGGATATCAGGAACCAGGAACTTAGCGTTAGTGAGAGACTTTAATACCATGTTGAATTGTAGTCACATCCAAAAGCTCGAGCTTGTAGAGGATTGAAGAATTTATCATTTATTCTCTAACACTAAGTACCGCAAGATTTAGAAAGTCTTATGTTATGTGTTGGATACCTCAATTTTTTGAACTTTATTTATGTTGATCCAAGTGAAACCGATATAATGTAACAACAACCAAGAAAATAGGAGTAACATTGGACAAAATCATGTCACCCAACCCTATTATAAAGCCAATAACCCCTACTTAATTCGAAACTTTGGTGAATATTACTGTCTAATAACTTTTGTTTTACATACATTGGTCTAATTTGGGATGTTCCAAGTTATCTGCAGGAGAGTAAGGTCATTATCTTTAGAAGGATGCTCGTTACTAACGGCAGATGGTCTACAATCAGTTATAATTTCTTGGAACGAACTTCAGAGCCTCAAAGTGAAATCATGTAACAACATAAAGGATTGTGCTCCTTCGAATGTGTGTTCTTCTTCTCTTAAGGACTTGAAATGGAAGCCCGATTCGAAATCTATTCTTTCGGTTAATCTTTCAGGAACTGGAATGGGAAAGAAGGGTTGTAGAATTTTCAAGAAATCTTGTGATTGGAAATCTTTGCCTGGTGCTTAGAAAACTTCAGATTCTTGAAAAAACCAATGCTTATAAATGCCTTGTTTTCTTATTTTTGTACCCTTTTTTTCTTTTAATGTGTAAGATTGGTATTTATTCTGCAAGAAATATTGTGACTGGAGATCTTTGTTAGAACTTCAGATTCACAGGAACAAAGGCTGCTCTATTTTTGCACTCAATATTGGTGGATTGATCTTTACGTTGTTACAAGGAAAAACAATATAAATTCGTGAATTTTCTGTTAAGAACTATGGGATTCTAACTCATAAACCAATTGAATATAAGTGGAGTAGCCATGTATTTTTATAAATAGCTCACAAAGCTTGTATATTCTCAATGACAACTCTCAATACACCCCCTTACTTATGACATTATAAGTCAAACACATTGACTGATAACGTTGGTGGGGTGAGCATGCGAGCATGAAAAACCGGCTTTGATAAGAATTCATAGGATCCTAACTCATAACTAATTGATTATAAGTTTAGTAACTCATGCATCTTTATAAAGAAGAGCTCACAGAACTTGTACATTCCTAATAGCGGGGCAACTCTCAACATGTTCTTCCATGTATTTAACTTAATCAACTAAATATATTTAATTGTATAATAATGTTATAAAATTATACATACATTAAATTCAAAATTATTATTGAGTCGAATATAAATTAATTTAAATAAATATAAAACCAAATTTTAAGTTATTTAATTTTTAGAAAGTGTTTAATTGAACTTCTAGCCAATCCATTTTATATTTAATTTCACAATTAAAGGTGCAGATAAAAATAATAATAAGTACTGTGATAATAATGCGAGAGAGCAAATTAACATAATTTAATAATATAATCGGAGAGAGCATATGTAAACGGTTTTTGGCAGATTATCCCATATGGTTTTTCAAATAGGCGGATACTCAACTGTGGTTTGAAACTATGCATTTTACCCCTGTGGTTTGAAAATATGCAGTTTACCCCTGTGGTTTGAAAATATGCATTTTACCCACTCTAATTTGTGAAAATATGCATTTTACTCCTTGTGGTTTACAAAATATGTATTTTACCTCCTATGTGTAGGGTGTATTTCACAACTATTCACAAACTATAAGGGAGTAAAATGCCTATTTTCACAAACCACGAGGGGTAAAATGCATATTTTCAAATCATATGGGGTAAAATGTCTATTTTGTAAACCAAATGAGGGTAAAATGTCTATTTTCAAACAACAGGGATATACATATTTGACAAAATGGGGTTATTTGACAGCTGACACTAGCTTCATTAAAGGTGTAAGGGGGAGTTAATTGTAAATGAGGTATAGTTGAGAGGGTAGATTGCAAATTACCCAGATCCACCAGATTACCCAAAAACTTTGGCGCACCCGCTGTCTGGAAGATCCAACGTCTAGCTCTCCTTTTCCGTGGACAGAAGCATCGACGTGCGGCGGCGCGTGACGCAACTTACATTTTTTGGCTTTTGAGGTACAGTTTCTTCTTAAATTATGAAGCGTCACACTTTTGTTATATTTAGTGTCTGTATTGAATGAAAATATCTCAAATTGAATGAAATGGGCTGAATTGGAAAGAAATATTCAGTATATTGTTTCAAGTATCAGATTATGATGGTTTCGAACAAAATCCAAAATAACTACAGAGCGGGAATTGAAGAGCATTGTTTGATAAGTTGCTTCGAATCTCATTTTACGATATTCACCAAACTGTAGGATGAAATTCCTGCTAATATTTATTTTGGGCCTAATCTTTGACAAAATATCAAGCTTCTAGTTAATTAGGGGTATTTTTTTACACTATAATCTTCAGATTAAATGTCCAATGATGTGGAAAATCCTAAAGATGGAAGCATTTTGGATGCGCGATCAGTTCATCCTGAAGCTCTATCGTCTCTATCCACTTGGTGTACCAGCTTGCTGCAGCAAGTATCCATCTATGGAATTGCAGCGGGTTATTGCATTTCTGCTTCGTTGCTATCCATAATAAATAAATGGGCTGTCATGAAATTTCCTTACCCAGGAGCTCTAACAGCTCTGCAATACTTCACCAGTGCTACTGGAGTAATGATTTGTGGATGGCTTAAGTTAATAGAACACGATAAGCTCGATCTTATTACGATGTGGCGCTTTTTGCCTGCTGCATTTATATTTTATTGGTCACTATTCACAAATAGTGAACTCCTCCTCCATGCAAACATCGACACGTTCATTGTTTTCCGCTCGGTCGTCCCCATATTTGTTGCCATCGGTGAAACCCTCTACTTGCACCAGCCTTGGCCTTTGCTGAAAACGTGGTTATCCCTTGCGACAATATTTGGTGGCAGTGTGCTTTATGTCATTACAGATTATCAGTTCACTTTAATGGCTTATAGCTGGGCATTGGCATATTTAGTGAGCATGTCCATAGATTTTGTTTACATTAAACATGTAGTTATGACAATTGGTTTAAACACATGGGGGCTTGTGTTGTACAACAATCTTGAAGCCTTGATGTTGTTTCCTGTGGAGTTGCTTATAATGGGAGAATTAAAGAAGATAGAGCATGAAATTTCAGATGAGTCAGATTGGCATTCTTTTCAGGTGGTTTTGCCGGTAGGATTATCATGTCTGTTTGGTTTAGCCATATCCTTTTTTGGGTTTTCCTGCCGCAGAGCCATATCAGCTACGGGATTCACTGTTCTTGGCATAGTGAACAAACTACTGACAGTTGTGATAAATCTTGTTATCTGGGATAAACACTCTACCTTTGTGGGAACAGTTGGCTTGTTGATTTGCATGGTTGGTGGCATTCTGTATCAACAATCTACTAGCAACAAATCCAAACCAGCCAAACAAGTGATAGCTCAAGAGAGTGAAGAAGAACACCAGAAGCTGCTTGAAATGCAAAACATTCCTGAGAACAGTCGGGATGAAATGGAAGTTACCGAAGTGGGAGAAGGAAAATCATAGGTTACCTTTAAAAGGATTTTTGTTCGGTTATTAGTATCTATTAATCTACTTGTCCAAACAGTTGATAATTATTGGATTTTGACAAAGGAATAGATCTCATATTTTTCAGATGCATTATAGTGTTCACTCTCCAATTCATTGTGCGTGTAGATTTTTTTGCAAATCAGCCCTACGATTGGAGGATGTGATATTTGGAATGGTAACTGTCATGATATGTTCCAGAATGGTGGCATGCGTACCTAAACATTATCTCAATTTTTTTCATGCATGTTTGATTTAGCATGTTTCAGTGCACCATTATGCAAATTTTCAATACTATGATTCATCTTGGGTAACATGCTGAAACCTTTATCCCTGAAAATGACTGGGTTTGTTTGATCATGCAAATCCTTGATTCAACCCCAAATTCCGCCGCCCAACCCACAATATCGGAAATTACAGCCATCAACAAGGAGTAGTATCACAATTTCTGATTACGGTGACTATAGTGCTCTCGATGCAAAGGTTGTAGATTCGAATCAAAGCAAAAGCGTGCTGAGCATGGAATAATGAAGTACCCTTATATAGACGATAGCTCGATTGCTGACAACATACTAATATATTGTTTGAGTCTATCCTAAACTAGGAAAGAACCAAAGAAAATAAGACCCTATTAGTTAAAGATAGAAAAACAAAATAAAAAATAAAAAAAATCAGACAAGATTACTTAAGCAAAACCCTCAAAAACTCGAAGCAATTTCGAAATCCTAGCCACTTGCTCTTGTTCAATCTTCCGCCTCTTCGAAACTCTGTCATCTCTTCTTCATAACTGGTGATTTGCTCTTCTACCATTGTTTTGCTATAGATATCCTGATTCTCGCTTGAATCGCAAGAATTCGTACTGCATGGCAACGGTTCGTAATCCAAACCATAAAATTGATTCCGATAACATTGCCAAGAGTTATCACAAGAATTGAACCCACAAGCCTCGCAGACACTGTATTTCGTCGAATCCATCTTCCCTTTTTTTTTTTTTTTTTTGAAGTTTTGATATCTCAAGAATTTGTTGAGTTGTTGTGTATATATAACAAAAACTATCCCCGAGGAATTTGGGTTTTTTGGGAGATTGACATGCACAAGGAGTTCGTTTTCTTGAGCAACAAGGAGTCTGTTTTACTCCTTGTCTGCTTAGGATCTATGTTGTTTACTTCTTGTAGGTTTGAATTAGTTAATCTTGGTTTCTGAAAAACGTTTATTTTCACGTGTTTTAAAAAAGAATAAAATTGGATATTATCATATCCGCAAAATATTGTTGAAGATATTTAATTGTAATATTACCTTGTATGTGTGATTATTCCATATCTTGCATATATTAGTTGTGTTGTAATCTCTATAAATAGAGCCCAAGTGCATCAATACAATTAATAAAATTCCATACAAATTGTGTCACTTATATGGTATCAGACATGCCACTTTGACGAGAACCATCTTCGATCCATCGTTTTTTGATTCAATCCATTGTCTGCAATCTCATCATGTCCACTTCACCAATCACATCCTCCGTCACCTCTCCCACCCAGATTCCTCATCCGTCACTGCACTCGTCGTTGTCATCGCCATTACAGCCCATCAACACCTCCCTATCAAACTCACTTCATCGAATTTACCTTCCTGGCGTGCGCAAGTCGTTGTCTTTTTTAATGGCTATAATCTCACTCGATTATGGATGGCTCAACCCCATGTTCGGACCGTGGTGCGTCCGACTCGCCATCTATAGCTTCACCGCCTGGTTCCAACCGACTAACTTATTTTGGCTGCAAATTTTGGGTCTCTTGCTGCTGATATACTCCCTCTTGTTGCCTCGGTCATCTCCTATGATGTTGCATGGAGTGTTAGAATTAATGGGTTTTAAACATTAAAAGCCCAATATTATTATTAATTTTGTTAATGAGAACAAAATTATGGTAAGTTAATTATGAAAGGCAATTAGGCTAAAGAAATCCCACATTGAGTAATTGAGGCACTTATGGTTTGTTTATATTGAGATACAAATCATTAGAGTGTAGTTAAGTAGTAAAGATGGGTGCCCCTCGCGCGCCGTCCGTCCGTCCGCTCCGCTCGGCACGTCACGTCTCGACTCGCCGCGCCGCGTCGCGTCGCGTCGCGCGTGTCGCTGCCGCGAAGGCAGTCCTATCTTTTTACTACACGGATTTCTGAAATGACTTTTCATATGCCTGAAATGACTTTTCATATGCCTGACTTTTCATATTCTGCTGAGTATTAAGTTTGAGACTTTTTACCTACCTGCAGAATTGATGTCAGATTTAAGTGTGAGACTTAAATCCGAAATGAATATGATGTTAAGTGTTGAGACTTTTCATCTAACCCACTATGCATTGTCATTTAAGTTGTGGCCTTTGGTAGGCCTGCTGTTGCAGCTATATAAGCTGCTCCAGCCTCATTCTTTATCTCATCCCGAATTTGCATTTGCATATCATATCATCTTCTTGAGAGTACTACACACTTCTTAGTGTTCGAGTGAGTCTGTCTGGGTTTCTGCTTCAACCCATACAGAGGTGTTTGGGACGTTGTACCTTGGAACTCTCTTGTCCAGGAGGCCAGAAGTTGTAGGCGGGCAATTTAGAGTTTACGGGCACACGGTTTACTGTGGCCTCGTCCAACAACAAAGTTTCTGTCCAGTTTATTTAAACTGTTTGTTGTAAGTTTTTACTGTTTCGAGTATTTTATTATAACAGAGTATTTGTGATCTTCTTATGCTTTGTCTATTTGTTTTTCTAAGAAACAGAACCAACAATCGTAAACTCTAAATTTTCTTTGTTTGTTTTGTTCTGTTTTATCAAAACTCAGCTTTCACATTTACTTAAGATATTGTTCATGAATTTTTCAAAGGTTTAAACTTACTGTTTAAAAAACTGCTTTGATATTATTTGTGCTCTCCTATTTGTGTTCTGTTTTAGCTAATGGCTGACCAGTTTACCCAACCACCTGCTGTGAATAATGAGATTCCGGTGATCAAAGCTAGCGGTACTGAGGCCGCAATGCCAATTCTGAGAAGTCCAATGCCGTTTTCTCAATTTGAGAAACCGGAAAAGTTCAAGGGTTCCAACTTTAAACGTTGGCAACAGAAGATGATGTTCTTCCTTACCACCTTGAACTTGACCAGGTTTCTGAAGGAGGAGAAATCGGTGGAGGACAAAGAGGATCCTCAATCTGCTGTGATAGTTGAGTCCTGGATGAGTGCCGACTACCTTTGTCGTAACTACATACTGAATTCTCTTGACGATGCACTTTTTTAATGTGTATTCCCCCAAGGACACTGCTAAGAATCTTTGGGAATCGTTAGAGATAAAGTACAAAGTTGACGACGCAGGCGCAAAGAAATTTGTAGCCGGGCGATTCCCTGACTATCGAATGGTAGATGGCAAGAGCGTTGTTGAGCAATGCGAAGAGCTGCAGCTGATATATCATGAGCTTGCTGCCGAAGGTATGGGGCTAAATGATGCTCTCCAAGTGGCGATGATGATTGAAAAATTACCGCCATCTTGGAAGGACTTCAAGAGCTACCTAAAGCACAAGCGAAAGATGATGAGTCTAGAGGATCTTATCAGGAGGCTGCGCATCGAGCAAGACAACCGAAAAGTTGACAAGAAATCATTTGGAATGATTTCCAAGGCCAACGTGGTTGAAGTTGGGGACAACTCCCATGGGAATAAGCGCAAACGTACTTTTGAACCCAAGGAGATACTCAGACAAGGAGGTTCACCGGTGACTGTTATGTGTGTGGTAAGCCTAACCATAAGGCCAAGGACTGCACTCAACGTCAAAACAACTGCACTCAACGTCAAAACAATGACGGTAAGAGAAAGATAGTCCCTTACAAAGGCAAAGGCAAGAGGCCTGCACATGCCCACATTGCTGAGGACAATCTGAGCTCTGACATGGATGACATGCATCTGAGTGCTGTGGTATCGGAGGTGAATCTTGTTGGAGGGAACTCCAAGGAATGGTGGGTCGACACTGGGGCTACTCGCCACATTTGCGCCAACAAATGGATGTTTAAGACCTATCAACCGGTGAATGATGAGAACTGCTACATGGGAAATTCAGCAGTCTCAAAAGTTGAAGGCAAAGGGACGGTTGTGCTAAAAATGACTTCCGGAAAAGAGTTGACTCTTACCGAGGTGCTCCACGTGCCAGAGATCCGAAAGAATCTCATCTCCGGAGCAGTGCTGAACAAGAAAGGCTTTCGGCTTGTGTTTGAGTCCGACAAAGTCATTCTGTCCAAGGGTGGTATGTTTGTGGGCAAAGGCTACTTGGCCAATAACCTCTTCAAGATGAATGTAATGACTTTAGCTCCTAAGGCTAAGTCTAGTGTAGATGTTGAGGTTGATGTTAATGCAGCAAATGAGGCTAGCACAAGCAAAAATAATGTAATGACTGTTGCCAATGTGGCTAATAAAACTTTAAAGTTTGATTATTCTTGCGAGTCTTTACATTTGTGGCATGGTAGATTAGGACATGTGAATTATAAGTCCTTACAAAGGCTAATGTCTCTTAATCTATTGCCTAAATTTAACATCAATCATAAACACAAGTGTGAGACTTGTGTAGAGGCCAAATTAGCCAAGTCATCATTCCACTCAATTGAGCGAAGCACCGAACCGTTAAACTTGATTCATACGGATGTATGCGATCTAAAGTATGTACAATCTAGAGGCGGTAAAAATTATTTCATAACATTTATCGATGATTGTACAAGATATTGTTATGTCTACTTAATGAGAAGTAAAGACGAAGCAATTGATATGTTCATTCACTATAAGAATGAAGTTGAGAATCAACTTGATAAAAAGATTAAAATTCTTCGAAGTGATCGAGGCGGTGAATATGAGTCACCATTTGCACAAATATGTGCTGAGAGTGGCATTATTCATCAAACCACTGCGCCTTATTCTCCCGAGCAAAATGGTATTGCTGAAAGGAAGAATAGAACGCTTAAGGAAATGATGAATGCAATGCTTATAAGTTCCGACTTACCTAGGAATTTATGGGGAGAAGCTCTGCTTTCCGCCAACTATGTGCTAAACAGAGTACCACATAAGAAGTTGGATAAAACGCCTTATGAATTGTGGAAAGGTCGCTCACCTAGCTACAAGTTTTTAAGGGTTTGGGGCTGTCTAGCAAAGGTACCAATTCCTCCTCCTAAACGGACTAGGATAGGACCTAAGACAGTAGATTGTGTATTTATCGGATATGCACAAGATAGTAGTGCCTATCGTTTTCTAGTGCATAAATCAGATAATGCAGAAAATACATGTAAACACTATCATTGAGGCTAGGGATGCTTCGTTCTTTGAGGAAATCTTTCCCCACAAAACTCCGACAATGCCTGAAACCAATGTTGACAGAAATGTGGGGGATAGAGAATCTCAAGAGAATGTAGAATCGCCTAGACGAAGCAAAAGAGCGAGAAAAGAGAAATCTTTTGGCTCGAATTTTCTAACATATCTGTTGGAAAAAGATCCGACTACTTTCAAAGAAGCAATGTCTTCACAAGACTCTGATCTTTGGAAAGAAGCGGTGAACAGTGAGATAGAATCTATCTTACATAATCATACTTGGGAACTAGTGGATCTTCCTGCAGGTTGTAAACCACTAGGCCACAAGTGGATCTTCAAGAGGAAGATGAAAGCTGATGGTACTGTAGATAAGTACAAGGCTAGACTTGTAGTAAAAGGCTACAGACAAACTGAAGGTGTTGATTATTTCGACACATACGCTCCTGTATCCCGGAAAACATCTATAAGGTTGATAATTGCATTTGCTGCATTATATAACCTAGAGATCCATCAAATGGATGTTAAAACGGCTTTTCTAAATGGAGAGTTAGAAGAGGAGGTTTACATGGAACAACCTGAAGGGTTTGTAGTTCCAGGTAAAGAAACGAAGGTGTGTAAACTTGTGAAATCCTTATATGGATTGAAACAAGCACCTAAACAATGGCACGAAAAATTTGATAGCGTCATGCTTTCAAATGGGTTTAAAACAAACTAATGCGATAAGTGTGTCTACGTGAAAGGAGACAATATAAACTATGTAATAGTATGTCTATACGTAGATGACATGATAATTGTTGGTAATAACGATAACATCAAAATTACCAAGAAAATGTTGTCACGAAATTTTGAGATGAAAGACCTAGGTCTTGCAGATGTGATTCTTGGAATGAAGATCACCAAACATGCAGATGGATATTTTCTCTCCCAGGGTCATTATGTCGAGAAGATACTTGACAAGTTTGACAAGGGAAATAATACCATCGCTAGAACACCTATGGAAGTGGTGTCAAATCTTTGCAAGAATCGCGGAGAAGGTGTGCAACAACTTGAGTACTCTAGAGTCATAGGCAGTCTCATGTACCTCATGGATTGCACTAGACCTGATATAGCTAATTCTGTCAATACATTGAGCAGATATACGAGTAATCCCAGTTATGAGCACTGGAAGGCAGTAGTTCGAGTTCTTAGATATCTAAGATATACTTCTAACTACGGACTACATTATACGAGATACCCAGCAGTAATTGAAGGGTATTCAGATGCGAATTGGATATCGGACTCCAAAAATATAAAATCTACGAGTGGATATATATTTATAATTGGCGGTGCTGCTATTTCATGCAAACAGACATGCATTGCTAGATCAACTATGGAATCTGAGTTCATAGCTTTATATCTTGCGGCAGAAGAAGCTGATTGGCTTCGGAGTTTCTTGGAGGATATTCCAATGTGGTCAAAACCAATGCCACCCATTAGTTTGCACTGTGATAGTCAGTCAGCTATGGGAAGAGCACATAACAATGTGTATAATGGGAAATCAAGACACATTCGTCGGAGACATAAATCTGTGAGAAATTTACTAAAAACCGGTGTCATTTCTTTAGATTATGTGAAGTCTAAAGAAAACATTGCAGACCCATTTACGAAAGGTTTGACGAGAGACCGAGTAGAGGTTTCATCGAGGGGAATGGGGTTGAAGCCCATGAAATTGATTTCCAACCATGATGGCAACCCAACCTGAATTGTAAAATCCAATTTGCAGGTTCAATGGGAAAACCGAATTGTGGGGGGGATCGAACAAAGCACTCGGGAAATTGAGTTCCTTACCTATTCATGTGATGAAAGAGTGATAGACATGTACTTTGGGAAGGCTGAGCTCATGCTCTTAATGATTCTTCTATCTCGAGATGATAAAGTGGGGTATTACAGGATACTCTTTAGGAGAAATCACCTATGTCGAATGTGAAGGGGCCGCTTCTATGAGATGACCTGAGGGCTAAATCTCTAGAGCATTCGATGAAACATCCAAGGCAGTCCAGGGCCAAAATGGACAACAACGAAAGAACCAATAATAGTGTGGAGATGAAGCTGTGTGAGTATTGTTGTCTTGTTATACATAAAACGTCGAACAGTTCAAGGCATCGCGTCCACTGGTTGACAAGTATATCCGATGATACTTTACTAAGGAAGGTTCAAGGTTAATCACCACCTATCCTGATGCAGTGGACTCTCAAAGTACTCTCAAATCTTCATATAGGTGCATTGTGTAATTTTTTCGCCATATTGCATTCATGTGGGGGATTGTTAGAATTAATGGGTTTTAAACATTAAAAGCCCAATATTATTATTAATTTTGTTAATGAGAACAAAATTATGGTAAGTTAATTATGAAAGGCAATTAGGCTAAAGAAATCCCACATTGAGTAATTGAGGCACTTATGGTTTGTTTATATTGAGATACAAATCATTAGAGTGTAGTTAAGTAGTAAAGATGGGTGCCCCTCGCGCGCCGTCCGTCCGTCCGCTCCGCTCGGCACGTTACGTCTCGACTCGACTCGCCTCGCCGCGCCGCGTCGCGTCGCGTCGCGTCGCGTCGCGCGTGTCGCTGCCGCGAAGGCAGTCCTATCTTTTTACTACACGGATTTCTGAAATGACTTTTCATATGCCTGAAATGACTTTTCATATGCCTGACTTTTCATATTCTGCTGAGTATTAAGTTTGAGACTTTTTACCTACCTGCAGAATTGATGTCAGATTTAAGTGTGAGACTTAAATCCGAAATGAATATGATGTTAAGTGTTGAGACTTTTCATCTAACCCACTATGCATTGTCATTTAAGTTGTGGCCTTTGGTAGGCCTGCTGTTGCAGCTATATAAGCTGCTCCAGCCTCATTCTTTATCTCATCCCGAATTTGCATTTGCATATCATATCATCTTCTTGAGAGTACTACACACTTCTTAGTGTTCGAGTGAGTCTGTCTGGGTTTCTGCTTCAACCCATACAGAGGTGTTTGGGACGTTGTACCTTGGAACTCTCTTGTCCAGGAGGCCAGAAGTTGTAGGCGGGCAATTTAGAGTTTACGGGCACACGGTTTACTGTGGCCTCGTCCAACAACAAAGTTTCTGTCCAGTTTATTTAAACTGTTTGTTGTAAGTTTTTACTGTTTCGAGTATTTTATTATAACAGAGTATTTGTGATCTTCTTATGCTTTGTCTATTTGTTTTTCTAAGAAACAGAACCAACATGGAGTGCACTCACTCGACTCTACGCTAACAGATCTCGCGCTCGTGTCATGCAAATCAAGGATGATTTGGCCCTTGCATTTCTCGGTTCTCAATTTGTGAGCACCTTTCTCCAAGTCGTCAAATCGAAAGCTGATGAAATCGCCATCATTGATAAACCGATATCTAACAACGACTTCGCTCTTTATGTCCTCAATGGACTTGGGCCAATGCACCGGGAAATTGTTGCACCCATTCGTGCCAGGGAGACCTCTTTATGCTTCGAAGAACTTCATGAATTGTAAGTTGATCACGAACTTTATCTTCGGCACATCGAATCTGTTACATCCAATCTTGGTACTGCTAATAATGCTCAAACTGCTGGTGGCTCCAACTAAACTACTTGAGGACCCCCTCGGCAGGGCGAGGAAACTCGCGGCCTCTTTCAACCCCACCGAGGCCGTAGCAGTTCATCAAACCGTGGGCCAAATCGCGTGCGTACTAACAATAATAATCAGTGGTCTTCTCAGCAGCAAAACTCGATTGTGTGTCAGTTGTGTGGATACCCAGGTCAC
The DNA here is from genome assembly GCA_907163345.1 of Haberlea rhodopensis. NCBI lineage: Eukaryota > Viridiplantae > Streptophyta > Magnoliopsida > Lamiales > Gesneriaceae > Haberlea > Haberlea rhodopensis. The sequence continues at coordinate 742,195 of CAJQUN010000031.1, read as the reverse complement.
ATTGCTCATTACTACCACAAATGAACTGCCACTGCCAATCTAGCTCAATCTCCCACATGAAATTCTTCTAGCCCTGGTCTCCCTCATATGAGTGCTTCGTCCGTATGAATTTTCCATCTCACTCGCTCACGGACTCTGGTGCTTCTCACAATTTAACTTCCGATTTAAATAATTTAAGTATTCATTCCGAATATGATGGCACTAATGATGTGCAAATTACTGATGGCTCTGGCTCCCTATCACCCATACTGGTACTACTGCTATTCCGTTTTCGACTCGTACTTTTACATTCCCCAATGTACCCTGTGTACCATATGCTCATCAGAATTTATTATCATTCCATCAGTTCATAAAGTCTACCAATGTTTCAGTTGAATTTTTCCCAACTCACTTTCGTGTGAAGGATCAGGTACCAGATGTGGATTTGGCCAAATGAACATGTGAGAATGGGTTTATCATCTTCGCGCGCCTTACTTCCACTTGCTGTCTACAACTCACTTTGCTCTCCTTGGAGTTCGGGCATCTCCCTTGACGCGGCATGCTCGACTTGGACATCCATCTTCCCGGACGAGCTCATTTATTATCTCTCACTTTTAGTTACCAATTTCTACGAAGAAAAATGTTTTTGACAATTTTTGTGATTCATACAATGTCAATAAAACTGACAGTTACAATTTAATGACTCATCTCTTAATGGTTTACATTCGTTGCACTATATATACGCCGATGTGGGGACCTATCTCTGTAACTGTCTTTCGATATTACTTGCTACTAGTTGATCATTATAATAAATGTTGTTGGTTTTTTTCGATGACTGTGAAATCACAAATTGCCTCTATTTTCAATTTGAAGTCTTTGTTGAAAAACAAGTCGTTGTTGAAAAACAATTATGACACTCTATTAAGAATTTTTACAGTGATAATGGAGGAGAATTCACGGCCCTCCTACCGTTCCTTGCCGCCAATGGAGTAAGCCGGCTCACCACTTCCCCTCACACACATAACATAATGGTACTGCTGAATGGCGTCATAGGCATATCCCCGCCACCTGTCGTGCCATTCTTCACCTTGCTACTCTACCTTTGGACTTCTGGTCTAATGCTCTGGAAACAACTGTTTATCTTATCAATCGTATACCCACTCAGTTCTACAATCAAAAAGTCCATTTGAGGTCTTATTTCTTCGCCAACCTAACTACTCAAGTTGCGTACTTTTGGATGCCTTTGTATCCATGGCTCAAACCCTACACCTCAGGCAAGCTTGACTACCCTTCCCGACAGTGTCTCTTTATTGGCTACTCCACCTGCTACTTTCGAATCCGATGATAGGCCTCCCCGCTTCACCATGGCACCAATCGCCAATCCACAAATACCTCGGTTTGTCCCTGCTGCACCCACACACTTGGGAATAGCCAATCCTAACCCCTGATCCACCATCAAAAAAGTTTGTTACCCTCACAACCCACTCACACTCATACTATGCGTACCCGAATCCAGAATAACATCTTATGTCCCAAACAAGTCCATACTGCCAGCAAATATCCCCTCATTGACGGCCTTGAACCCACATGTGTCTCTCAAGTACTCACTGACCCAAGTTGGCGTTGTGCCATGGCTGGAGAAATCACAACCCTAACTCATCATGGCACATGGGACTTAGTCCCTCCTCCTCCAAATACCATCATTATCAGTTGTAAATGGGTCCTCACATCAAACACAAACCTGATGGGTCCATTGATAAGTTCAAAACTCGCCTAGTTGCTAAATGTTTTCATCAACGACCCAGTGTTGACTATACTGAAACTTTCAGTCCCGTCATCTAACACGTTACCATCCGCACCGTCCTCTCTGTTGCTCTCATGCAACACTGGCCGTTAAAGCAACTCGATATAAGCAATGTGTCTCTTCACGGTAATTCATCTGAAGCTGTTTATATGTCTCAACCTACGGGGTTCATCGATGCTACATTCCTTACTCATGTCTGTCACTTACGGAAATCCTTATATGGCCTACGACAAACACATCAGGCGTGGTATCAGGCTCTTAGCTTTGCCTTGCTTACCTTTGGGTTCGTCCAGTCCCGCTCTGACACGTCTCTATTTATTTTTCATAGGCACGGTGTTCACCTTTTTATCTTGGTTTATATGGATGATCTCATCCTTACTGGCGCTTGTGCCTCACATATTGCTGCAGTCACATCACATCTCCAGTCCCACTTCGATGTCAAGGACCTTGGCGTTGAAGTTGCCAAATGTAAGGGAAGTCTTTTCCTATCTCAACACAAATACATGATGGACTTGTTGTGCCGCCATACGATGGACTGTGCAAAACCTCTCGGAACGCCCATGGCTCCGAACTCTTCACCCTCTACCACTACGAGCGTTAATCCCACTAAGTTTCGACAGGCCATTGGTGGTTTGCAATATCTTACTCTCATACGCCCTGACATTGCGTTCACTGTTAACAAACTGGCTCAATCCATGGCTACTCCTTCTGACACTGATTGGGCAACTGTCAAACGCCTCCTTGGACCTTTATCTCACTGCTTCTTCTGATTCTGATCATGCTGGAGACACCACGACAACAAATCAATTTCGCCATGCATTATCTTTTTGGGTACGAATCCTATCTATTGGCGTTCTTGGAAACAAAATAGGGTGGCACGGTCATCTACTGAGGCCGAATATCGCTTCCTCGTATCTTTCGCAGCTAAAGTCTGTTGGATTACACACTTATTTCATTATGTTGGTCTTACACTATGTGAACCACCAAAGATCCCCTGTGATAACATTGGTGCTACTCGTCTAGCTCTATATCCAGCCATGCACTCTCGCGTGAAACACATCACTGTGGATGTTCATTTTGTTCCCGATCTCTCAACCAAAGGCGTTCTCTCAGTTGCTTATGTCAACACACATGATCAACTCGCAGACCTTCTTACCAAGCCTCTGCATCGCACATGTTTTGAATCCTTAAGTTCCAAAATCTTTATTGCTGATGGCACGTTAATTTTGCTGGGGCATATTAAGGACTGACATTATTATATCCCCAAAATATTGTTGTAGATATTTAATTATAATCTTACATTGCACATGTGATTCTTTCATATCTTGCACATATTAGTTTGTGTTGTAATCTCTATTATTAGTGCCCAAGTGCATCAATACAAATAATAAAATTCCATACAAATTGTATCACTTATAAACATTACTTAAAATTATTAAATTTGCTTTTTACTCAATAAAATATGATTTTTGGCACAATGGTAAAGTTGATGTCATTTGACCTGAAGGTCATGGGTTCGAATCGAGACAATATTCTCTTACAATGCAAGGGGATGATACGTACATTAGGCCTAAAATGACCCGATCATTTCTCCAACCCGTGCATAACGAGAGATTCGTTCATTGGGAACAAACATGTGAGACATGAAACTCATGTAAATACACGATTTTAAGAGGACGAATGCGCATTGAATTGAGACTCACTATACGATCCCCCAAAACACAAATTTACACAGTCCCAAGGTTTGTTTTGAATAAATGAAATCAGTTCTACTTCCCTTGTCCTGATGCCAATTTAAAGAGAATGAGAATCACCTTAACTATTTCATATATGATTTTAAATTTTGATGCAATTTTTGAGTTCTAATCTATCGACATACAATCAATCTTGAAATCTAAAAATAAATAAATTTGTGATTCCGAAAATGTACTTTTGTTCTTCATTTGTTTGAAGATTTCAAAACTGATAAATAAAAATAGAAAGATATCATTTAACGTTTAATAGCACATAAAATGTTATTAACTTTTGCAATTTGTTTTTATTTAAAGAGATAACAATCATGTTTCATTATATTATTCATTCTTTGACATTTAATTTTATATATTTGATTATTCTATTTTGATAAATTAAAAAAGTTCATAAACTCTTTATGCTAAAATGTGATCTAATACAAGAATCGAATGAAATTTCATTTTACAAGTATGATCTTCGTGTATATTTAGAAGCACAATATGTGAAAATACGCATTATCAGATGTACCTAGAACGTGTTTTATAAACTTATGTTTTAAAAACACGAAGGTTTAAACACTAATTAATATTATATACATAAGTATTCCGTGCAATGAGCCTTATAAAAAAAATCATAACAGTTGATACCAAAATGGTAATCGAATTGCAATTTAGCACACCTGTGGTTTTTAAACATTACATAAACATACATTATATTATATAATTTATTAATTTTGAATATTTATATTAATTAAAGGGAAGATATGCTTTTGAAAATTGAAAAAAAAATATAAATGACATTTTTTATAAAAAAATAAAATTATTTTAGTAATATATATTTTTTGGACGTTAACAGGAATTATATTAAATTAACAACCACAACCAGTACAAACAGAGTTGACCAAAAGCCGCTAGATACAATTAAACAAACGAAATACAACAACCAATACATATGGCAAACTTGGACAATAGCTAAGACACCACGAATAATAAGCGTATGACAAGGTGTAATGGTAGAGTGTATCATAACATAAGCACTATAACATGACCCATTCAGCAAAGAATGATAGGTGGGAGACATAAACTGATAAAAGACAACCAAACGAGCAAGCTCTCGTATCCAAAACCATTGCTAAAAGCCATCAGCCAAGGAACACCATTGGATGTCACACGAAACCTAAAAGCTCATTAGATATAGCCAAGCTTTGACCCAGCAGTGAAACAGAACAAAAGAACCACCACCAACAGCATGAGAAACCTAACCATATAGCCCCAACTATAGGAAATATGACTATATAATAGAGAGATATATAAGAGCACCAAAATGGAGCTAACAACACTCCACGCATAGGCAAAAACAAGTTGACGAGACGATAAAAAAGTAGTATTCCAATATAATGGATTAATAGATAGCAATACTAAAATGTGAGAAATCTCACGAAAAGCCTTTTGTAAGCAAATGAACGATTGAGAGTCTCACACTCCAGAAGCGTACCAGCTAACAAGGCTCACAGTGGGCAGCGGAGTTGCTTAGGCTGAAACATGAAGAGTCAAAATAGGGTCATGAACATTCAGGAGACAGTAAACCAAAGTGGTCGAGTTGGATAGGTAGTACACATCGCCACAAACAGATCCAGGTGCGTGCACCCTTGTCAAGGCTATCGCCCAAAAACCAGAAGATGATTAATGGCCATGAAAGTCGGTGGGAGAGTCGCCCAAAACGTCAACATAGCATAAAGTTCTTGATTAGGCCATAGATGAATTTTAGCTCCACCAGATTAATAAAGTTTTGAATTTAAAATTTAAATTTAATTTGTTTTTGTATAATGTATTATTAAAATTGATTAGTATACTATTAAATTAGGGGAAAACGGGGCTATTTTATAATACAAATAATTTTTTTCCCCCAACGAAACGGAGATTATATTATTATTTGTCTTTGTACGGAGTCGCAGGAATCAAACAAAATAAGTTGAAAATCGTGGGAAGAAACCCTATCTTGCAACACTCTCCATTCCTTACTCCACCTCCAAAGATCTTCGGCTATCATATTGGGTTTTTCTGTACTGCAATCTGAACGATGGATGCTCAGAGAGCTTTGCTTGACGAACTCATGGGTGCAGGTTACAGATGCAACTCCCTTTAAATCCTAATTTTTCTAATCTCGAGTAGTTGTACCTTTTTCTTTCGAGTTTTAGTTTCTATTATCTATTTATTTGTTTTGTTGAACATTTTTTGCCACATTTTTTGTTCGATTGATTTTTGTACAACTTCGGGTACGTATGAATCCGGATTTTCTGCTGCTAGATCTCTAAATTCTCTTATGGTTCTTAGTTGCTCTGTTTTAGTCTAATTTATCTTCATTAGATAATTCCATTTACTTTTCAGAATACTAATATTTTAGTGTGCTTTTTTTTTCCCTCTTCAACCGTTTCAATTTATCATGTATTTTTGGTTGCTAGATTGAATGGTTTTTGATAGTTTGATAATTATTCGTGTTTTTTTCAGCACGTAATTTGACCGATGAGGAGAGAAAAGGTTACCGAGAAATTAACTGGGACGATAAGGAAGTTTGTGGATTTTATATGGTTCGATTTTGCCCTCATGATTTGTTCGTCAACACTCGCAGTGATTTAGGTGCAGTCTCGAACATTTCATTCCTGATTCCTTTTTATGTCAAGTTTTAGTCGGAAATCCAATTGAAGATGTTGATGAAAATCCCTTATTTTTTATTTGAATGGTTTATCATTTTCTTGGGGAATAAATCAAAGCTTTTCCTTTTATTTTGAAAATATGTAACTCATTTATGCATTTTCAGTTACATATCGTGCTTATGATTCATCTTGTGTTTTACGCAACAGGGGTGTGCCCGAAGATTCATGATCCAAAATTGAAGGAAAGGTAGTGGATATTATTGATCTAGTTAGAAATTGAATTTCCTTATTTTTTTCATTTCAGACAAATGAAACGTCCATTTAATTTTTTTTTAAAATGTAGATAATTCGTGAGTACTAACTATCCACCATAAACCTGGGGATCCTTGTGCAACTCTTGCTTTACATCTTTCTTTTATTTTTAGTGTTGTTATCTTAGTTGATAATTATTTCACAAAATGTTATCGTTTTCAAGAATAATAAGATTAACTCCTTGTTGGAGCTAACAAATCAATTTACTATTCTAACCAATCATTTTGTGACCTAAGTATTTTAGTTTATTTGCAAAAAAAATTGTTGATGAGATCTCGAGGCATCATTTATTTATTTCTGCATCCTAAGCCACTGCATCTATGCTATTTCTCTGTGTCCGCATCCATCATACCTTTACTTGCTTAATGATGTTCTGTAAAATTTTACTCCGGTACTCCCAGTTAAAACTACTTATTGAGGCAAGTCAATGGTCCATGGATCTTTGAAACAACCTCAAATCTATTAACTTGAGGACTCTGAAAAACTGGCTACATAGGCATTGATGTGATTTTTTAAAATTTCTTACCAGTATCATGCATATGGTCTTTTTTCACAATTGTGATGAGACTTGTTTTTCTCTAGTTTTGAGAACTCCCCAAGACATGATTCATATGTGCCCAAATTTGAAGCCGAACTAGCCCACTTCTGTGAAAGATTGGTAAGTTCCCAATTTAACTCTTGTGAAGTTCAATGTTCCAATAGATTCACAAGTTGTGAGCATATTCTATATTATTTTTAGGTTTCAGACTTGGACAGAAGAGTTAGACGTAGTCGTGAGCGCCTTGAACAAGATGTTGAAGTCCCTTCTCCCCCACCAATTTCTGCTGAGAAATCTGAGCAGTTGTCTGTACTGGAAGAGCAGATAAAGAACCTACTTGAACAAGCCGAGTCTCTTGGTGAGGCAGGGAAGGTTGATGAAGCTGAGGCGCTCATGAAAAAGGTTCTTTTAAGTTTTATTTGTCTGTTATGTTCTATTTCTTCCTATTCAATCTTAAAACCATTTCAAGTGTAAGCCTGCGGACTTTGATTGCCGTGCTTTTCAGGTCGAAATACTGAATCTTGAGAAGATAGTTTTGACTCAACAACCGCAGCAGGATAAACTGTTACTGGCTGCACAGGAGAAAAAAATGGCTCTCTGTGAAATATGTGGTTCCTTTCTGGTGGCAAATGATGCTGCTGAAAGAACTCAGTCACATGTTACTGGTAAGCAGCATATGGGCTATGGCATGGTTCGTGACCTTCTGGCGGAGCATAAGGTACTTCTGATACAAGTCACATGTCAATTGAGAGTAATGTATTTACTCTAATAAAATATCTAGACATAACCATATTCTTTCTACCCCATTTGTGAATTTATACAATCACCAGGAAGCTAAGGAAAAGGCAAGAGAAGAAGAAAAATTGGCTAGAGAGAAAGAAGTTGAAGAACGGATGAAGAGACAAGAGAGAGAATATGAGAGCAGACACAAAAGTGACTCAGCTGACAGGGACAGGTGCCGTGACAGGGAGAGGGACAGACTCCGGGAACGGGATTGTTATCGCGAGAGGTCTCATGAAAGAAACGGCAGAGGAAGCCGGGATGGGGGAAGAGGATCTGATTTGAAGTACAACAGTTCGAGGAATGGAAGGGTAGGCAGTAGAGATAGATACAGAGAACGTGATAGAAGCAGGTCTCGTTCCCCCATCAGGCATGGTAGCAGGAGGTCTTCGAGGAGTCCAGTTCGCCCACGTTAAAAGATTGTATGGATAACTTTCTGAATTTGAACGCTGAAGAGGTAGCCATTTTTATGACCCCCCCAAGTTTTAATGTATGTGTGATTTGGAGTTTAAAATTCTGGTTGTCACTATGAGTGAACTTGTTTTTTGTTCTCACAGCTCTATTGAGACTATACCATGTCCCTATCATCAATATAATTAGAGGAAAAAAGTTGAGGTAGGTATAACTTTATCGTCATGACTCTTTGTCGCACTTTTTGTCCAACCCACAGCTTTTTGTTGTCTTTTCTGAGTGGGATCAACTCATCTCAAGTAGTTTAAAGAACAGATAACATTTGTTCGTGCATAATACTGCTGCTGATGGAGAACAATTGTTTTTACGAACCGTGAGGTAACCTGTCGGTTTATTTACCATGTTAAATCTCTGCCAATTATCACGATTTTAGTTTTCTCTCTTTGGTTTATTTAGATTCTCTGGTGCAAATTCGGTTCCGTTCTTTCCGGTAACTCGTGGTTACTCAAATCAAAAACACTTGCTTGTGATAGTTGCTTACTTGGACATCTGGGGTAAACTTTTCTAACCTGATTTGTTTTTCACCTATTAGACATGGACTTAATTTACACCTAACATTAATGAAAGTATTAGTAGGCGATAGTGAGCAACTGCTTGGATTGATTTGGGTTCTACGAGATACTGGTCAAAATGATTTCCTTTAATTGTGATCCGAGGTAAACCAGCAGGTGTCGATCAAGGACACTTCGAATTCCTCTCATAATTCATTATTTCTGCCCCCGAATGTGATAATCTTAAAATTTACAAGGTAATATATATATTGGCTCTTCATAGAAAAAGATACATTCATGCCACCAACATGGGAGCATGTTCCTATTTAAGAATGTTAGAAAACGTATAATCCTTTCTTCGAATGGCCTTTTTTATGGAGCAAGGCTGCATTTTATTGTAACATCTGTTTTCTCGTGGTTGAAGAGTATGGTTACTGCAGGGATGTTTTCTAGAATTGATACTTGCGATATTTTTTTTCTTAATAGAACCGAGTTTTTTTATGTGACTTGGAGGACATCTTCTTCTCTTGAGTCATTTGTGCTCTACAAAAAGTTATGATATCCCTTGATTCTTTGTTGATTTACACTGGGTTATCCATTTATGTTGATTTGTCTTAATCTCGTTGGCTTGGATATAACATTTATATTTTTATCTGCCACGGTGACGTCTCCATGGATATCTGTGTGAAAACACCCTAGAATGCTGGCCCTTGATGCAACACAGAGAAATGAATGTGTATTAAGGTCTCGATTTGGGTTTCCAATATTCTAAGGTCATGCTTGGTACGACGGAATGAGTTGGGAATGGAATGAGCATTCCTAGCTCATTTTCTATACCCATGCTTGCTATTCCAGGTTTTTTTTGTATGCCGCCCTTAAAGTTGGTGTTCTTCGTGTTCTCTGCGTGGGTGTCTATTGGTCATTCCCTCTCAATGATTGTTGTAATCATTGTACTTGTGGTTGTTTTAATATAATCATGTTTTATGCTTGGAAAAAAAAACCTTTTTTTCCTTCCTTTTCTTTTCTGCTTTTGAGAATACCATCCACTTGCATTCATATTCTATTCCAAAGCTGTTTCCAATCATTCCTTATTCCATCCATCATACTTAGCTTCATTCCTTATTCCGCCATCATACGAAGCATGGCCTCAATGTTTGTTAATTAAAGTTAATGTGTATATCTATTGATTCAATTTTCTTTCAAAAGAAGCAACTCCAGCCGAGGTGATACTGATCTTGGCTTAAAGTTGAGTAAATCGAGTTTGCAGCGCATGACATATTTTAATGCTTTTTAGTTCTTACTCAATGAAAGATGATTTCTGGCACAATGGTAAAATTGATGTCATTTGATCTAGAGGTCAGGGGTTCGAGTCAAGACAATATTCTCTTACGATGCAAGGGGATGATACGTATATTAAGCCTAATATTAGTAGGCGATAGTGAGCAACTGCTTGGATTGATTTGGGTTCTACGAGATACTGGTCAAAATGATTTCCTTTAATTGTGATCCGAGGTGAACCAGCAGGTGTCGATCAAGGACACTTTGTATTCCTCTCATAATTCATTATTTCTCCCCCGAATGTGATAATCTTAAAATTACAAGGTAATATATAAATTGGCTCTTCATAGAAGAAGCTACATTCATGCCACCAACATGGGAGCATGTTCCTATTTAAGAATGTTAGAAAACGTAGAATCCATTCTTTGAATGGCCTATGGAGCGAGGCTGCATTTTATTGTTACATCTGTTTTCTCGTGGTTGAAGAGTATGGTTTCTACAGGGATGTTTTCTATAATTGATACTTGCGATATTTGTTTTTTTTAATAGAACCGAGTTTTTTTATGTGACTTGGAGGACATCTGCTTCTCTTGAGCCATTTGTGCTCTACAAAAAGTTGTGAGATATATTAAACAACAAATTGAAAATGCAGAGAACAGCAATCTCAGATTGGCTATTTGGCTTTGATAACAGATATCTATCAATTTATTAAACCGGTTCGTGATTTTCACCACCAAAAATTAAAAATAGATTATAAAAGAGGTTTTCCTTCGTGGTGTGAGGTACAAAGGTTTTAGTATATTAATATAGATTTAGTATGATGAAGTTTCATCTCACCGACATTATAATAGAATAATTGTTGAAGGATTTGGTATTGGCTATCTCATGGAGTTGATACTACCTGTCAAGAACCAGAATGTTGTGGTTCACCGTCCAAAGGAACAAGTTTACAAACGTCATACGCATGGGGACTTGTTTTATGATTTATTTTCTTTCTTGTAATGTGACTTTGGAAAATAACAGTGTGTATGTTGTGTATATTAAGTTAGAACCGTGTGTTATGTGTGGCTCATGTAGTTATGTGCAGTTCATAGTTAGTTATGTGTCATCTTTGTATAAATTTTGGTATGGAATGAAAAAATACAGAAAGTTATCATTTCAAATTCATGTACTGAGATCGGAGGTTTCTCATTTGAGCCTCAATTCAAAAATTTGCAATATGTCGCTTAGGCAGAAAATCGAACAAGAACAAACCCACGCTGGAAAATCCAGAATTAATTGTCAATAAACCCATTACACGATCCACTACAAAAGCACATAATATTACCTATACGGTAGATATATCCATTGGATTGTTAAACCATAAGGCTGCGTTTGGTTGCATGGATTAGAGCTTGATTGGGTGGGAAAATGCTATAATCAAGCGTTTGGTTTCATTTTTAGCTATCCACCTTCTTCCCAAAGCCCCGGTATAAACCATCGTTGAAGTGGATAACGCATCCCTCCCCCTCCCAGATATTGGGTATCCATATTTGCACAGTAATCGGTGGTATGTTTGCCAGATTACATTTTTGACCTCCAACACTCCACCAAAACCAGATAGAAGGCGGTAGAGGAGTGAGATGGTGAATATCGAACTTCAAATATCCATCACTGGCGGCTCCAGCGGCATCGCCCACCAATGCTGGGAGCGGCATCGCCCACCAATGCGCCCAGCAGGGCACTGACGTCAGTCACTATCCTCTCCTCACTGTCTCGAAGCTCGAGGAGGCCGAGCAATCACTCAAGAAAATTAAGAACAATTGTTTCAAACCCAGGAGAATGGTTTGCCTCAAAATCTACATGAGTTTTCTGATTCTTTTTGCGAGTGTTCAATTATTTGGGATAAATTCCAGTAATGCTCTAGTTGTTTTCCTACCTTAACTGTTCTACCAGAGAATAGAAGTGAGTTCAAAATTTACTGAAGGGATCCGAGAATTACGCACAAAATTTGAATTTTTTTCTTATTCAGGGGCACTTCTGGCAATGTGCGTTTGTGGTCTCACGTATAGTGCATGACATATCGGGCCTTTTGCTGTAAAAGGAGAGTATTCAATATCTAATAAACTCTTTAGCTTACAATTTATGATCTTCCTGTCAACAGCTTGCAATGGATAAACAGAGTTGGCCGTGGAAGAAAAAGTCATCTGATAAGCAGGTACTTGAGAAAGTAACTGCTATTGCATAATTTATAGAGAATCACATAATTAACTCACATAATTTATAGAGAATCACATAATTGCAATGGATAAACGGAGTTGGCCGTTGGCAGTGGTTTTTCACGACAACAACATATTCCATATTTATAGAGAATCACATAATTAACTCTTAAAAATCTTTCACTACTAATAAATGATTACACGAAGTAGAAAAGAGTAGCAATATCTTTTCCAAAACAAAAAAGTGGCAATATCCGAGGGATTGGTTGAGTGACTGTGTCTGTGTCTGAGGTTATTGGAGAGGCCAATATTTTTGTCAATTCATAGTTCGATAAACTTGTGCTTGTGTTGTGAAATATCCAGGAAAAAAAATCACCACTGTTCTACTATTGCTAAATTACGAGTGAATAATCGGCAATAAAGCAATTAAATTAACATTTTTTCTTCAAATAGTTATAGATTCATGCAATGCAACATTTGTGGAAGTGAAAAAGAGGGGAACAGATTTCTGGGCTGAATTTGGCTTTCTACTGCGGATCTTCTGATCGGGGTGGTTGTCAATGTTTCTTTAGTTGATGTGCTAGCACCGTATGCTCTAATCAGGCCGCCATCTCTATCTCAAGGATAACTTGGTCGTATGAAGAGAGTTTATGTAGTTTTTTAATTTTTATTGTTTTAGGTTAGTTCTTTATTGTTACCTCGGGTAATATCTTATAGTGTTGATGATTTAAATATATGTTGGAGTACCCCTTGTATTCATATTAATAATATTTTGTCTTATTTTTTGAGAAACATATTTTGTCTTATTTTGAATTAATTAAATACATTATTTTGTCTTATTTTGTGCTTTCTGTTGATCATAATGATGTTAGTTATAAAAAAATGACTTAAATAATAGAAATAATTGAAAATATATTCAAGGGCATTTTGTCATTTTATAAAGAAAATTAATCTATACAACATATTATCAAGTAAACCAAACAAGTTATTAATTATCATATTTTACTAATCATATGAACCAAACACAATATAGCTTATCCATGTTTTTTCTTATCAACTCATAATCAATCAATTATCTACTTTTTAATATATCCATCACTTATCCTATCACTGCAACCAAACGCAGCCTAATATTATAAATCTTACAGGGGGTGAACAGTGGATGGGAGAGAGCGGCAATATGTTACACAAATTGGTAAAGATGTTATTAAAATATACAAGAGGCCTTTTTATATTACTGTCCATCTATTAGAGTATTAAGCCACAATATTACAAGTCTTATAGGGAGGGTTAGTGATGGGCGGGAGAGAGTGGCAATATATTACGCAAATTGGTAAAGATGTTACTAAAATATACAAGATGCTTTTTACAGTTTCAAAGTTAAATCACGGTGAAGCCCAATTAGATCATATAATCATACAATTAAACCCAATGGGCCAGGCCCATTTCTCTCTTCGAAAACAGCAGGTCCAATTAAACATTGGATGGGGCTATAAGTTATTAACTCCAGAGCCCAGAGCCATGTCGATATATCCTACTATTCCTGCACCTAGTAACGTCTACACAATTCCCCATCCTTCCTATAAATAACGACCATCTCCCGTTCGTTGTTCCACGCGCTACCTTCTTCACTCGCGTAAAACCCCATCAGAATTTCATTTCTCAAGTTTGCTTCTCCTCCAAGCTTTGAACCATAGCTGCAATGGCGTCTTCACTAGCTTTGAAGAAGCTCGTTTCTTCCAGTATCCTCTCCAGGTCCCTCCGTTCAGTTCGTGCGGTGGCTCAGCCGGTCTCCTCACGACTTTTCAACACTAACGCCGTTCGTGAGTACGACAGCGACGAACGAGGCTTTGATGTCGATCCTCGGCCAGATCGCCGCGTGCTTTCTCCGTTTTCAGGTAATTATTTTGATTGATGAGCCTTCTTCTTCGATATGAGGTTCTTTTTTATGTGTAGGAAGGTCTGTTCTGTGTTACAGTTTTTGTGGATTGAGATTTCTATTTAGTTGTTTTTGTCGTAATTACTTGGTTTCCGTGGAGTTAACTTTTTATTTTCTCGCATCTCTTCGTTTTAGGTGGTGAAGTTTGTTCATTAGGTAGTGTTTCTCGTCGCCATTTCCTTCTTTTTTTGGGTCTCACGCCTCGTATCGCTGGATTTACTTGATTTCCTCGTTCATTTAGCTAGTTATATGTATGGCGAAATATTATCTGATAAATGAAATGACAAAACAGTGTCTGATTTGTGGAATGAATGGTGTTATGGACAATCTGAAATATTGAATCATATGAATGATGAAAATAGTAACAGAGTTTTGTTTGTGAGCTGATGGTAAATTGTTTGATATTTTATTCTTGCAAACAGATTATGACAATAATCATTATGAATGCAGACTTTTTTAGCCCTTTCTCTTCACGCAGCAGCCTCAGCCAGATCCTGAACATGATGGATCAATTCACGGAATCCCCTATAACTTCTAGCTTACGAAGAAATTGGGATGCTAAAGAAACTGCTGACGGACTCCACCTGCGTGTGGACATGCCAGGTCTGAGCAGAGAGGAAATCAAAGTCTCCGTGGATCAGAGCACACTGATAATCAAAGGCGAGGGCAAGAAAGGATTTGAGGACGAAGAGACTGTGCATAGGTACAGTAGCAGAATCGATCTTCCCGATAAACTTTACAAGACCAACGAGATTAAAGCTGAGATGAAGAATGGCGTTCTCAAGATTTTCTTGCCTAAGATAAAGGAGGAGGAGAAGACGGATGTTTTCAATGTGAATGTTGAGTGAGTGGTATGAAGTATGGACCATAATAAGTTTGTGAATGTTGTTAGGCACAACGAGTTGGGGGGAGTAGCTTGTTTAATGTCTAGTTTGTTTAAACCTGCTTTTTTTTTTTATTGACTTTTTGGTTGAAAAAAAATGGGTATGGAATTTGCTTTGATTTCTTGAACAAATTGTCTTTCAAGACTCTCTTCCGTTGCCATATATATATATATATATATATATATATATATATATATATATATATATTTCACAATACTGATTGACGGTTGAGACCAATCCTTTACCGGGCTATTTATTTCCAGTGATATTTTACAGGTAAATTCACTTACCATCTACGCAAACATAACTTTAACATTTCTCCTGTCAAATTTTTTTTATTTAAACTCTTATTTTTGCTAATAAACAACTCCTAATAAGAGGACTTAAATACAGCGGCCTTAATGAACATGAGATCCTTAAGTTTTTGTGATCTTGAGAGAATCCAAGAGCATACTTTTGCAAAAACTCACAGTTCATGATGAATTTTAAGCCCTAAAATTCCCGTATTCTAAGAACATGTAAAAATAAATAACAGACACATCATGCTTCCGTATTACAATAAAATTTTAACAAACTGAAATATACTATTTTGACCATAACGGCGCCGGGGAGGTGGTTGCAATGCCACCATTCGGAAAATTACTGCCCCCAGATTATTTTACCAATGACTCATCACCATCCAACCTCAGCCCATCAGACGAGGTTAGTCTACAAGTTATCCGACTCCTTCAGAACCGCACAGCATAGCCCTAATTCGTTTCCTACCTTAGGGCGTAAGGTACAGCAAATTTCGTTTTATTCTCGAAATACTTATAATATCTATTACATTAAAACGTCTTTGGGAGAAGACAGACTTGTTTAGCCTCTCATATAGTGATGCTTGATTTAAGAATACATAACTAAAAAACAGAACAGTATTACAAAAGATTACAAAAGAAATAAATAAAAAAATTAATAACAAGCTATGAAAGTTGAAAAAATACAAAGCTTGGATACTAGAATTTGTATTCTCAGAAAACTATGGAGAATTTTCGATGTCCTTAGATTTCATTCTGAATGTGTGCCTTTATATATGCATGAATCCGGACTTCAACTTCGTATTCCAAATCTTGATAATTGTTGAGTGCGTCTTAACTTTCACGTGGTCTAGCATTTTTGTGTGGGTGTGCCAACTTTTCTCGTGAGTGGTCCATTATTTTTGTCCGGTTGCGTTGAACTGTTACCGCACTATCCGAAGGTCAGAAAGATAAAGAAAGACTATATCTCTATCTTTTAGTTAGCCTTAATGGTCTACGCATTTTCTTTTGTTGGGGAATCTTTACATTATTGTGATCTCCGGGCTTCAGGAAAATGAGTTCTCTTGTCAGCAGGTCTTTTGTCTCTTCCTGCCTCTGATCATTCGTGTTTGGATCAGAATCCTTTCCCGAACTCTGGTTCTTTCTGCTCCGGGCATGCTTGACAAATATGATCTATCCATCAGCCAATAAGTGTCATGTTGCAGAATTTTCGGTATATGCTAGCAGGGCTAGCACCAATTTCCAGTAAAGTATTCCATTTCTGGTTGAAGTGTTTAGCTTCGGTCAGATATCCTTGATTTAGTTCTTCCAACTTCTGGAAGTACTACCTGTATGACTTGTACCACGAACATTCGTTTGGATCCATAATATTTCTTGAATCGTCTCCCCCGTATAGGTTACAAATTAATATTCAAGATATTATTATAGTATTTACAGAATAAGCATTTGCTCTGATACCATTTTATGAAGACGGATCGCGAAGGAAAATGTTAATTGGAAAAAATGGTAAAACTTTGGGTAAAGTTTGAAAAGTATTTAAAACTCTAAGGGATATCATGCAATTAATCCCTTTTAACTTTGGAAGGGTAATTTAGTAAAGTGTTGTGGGTAGAGAGTTAGGATGAATATGAAAGTATTGTTGGGAAGTTAGAATATAGAATAGTGGATACCGAGAGTAAAATTAAAGAAAATTTGGATTTGATGAGTTTTTATGAGTATCCATATTTTAAACCCATAAACTTCGCAATTTATGTTGAAAATATTGTAAATAATATCAGTATCTCATTTCAAGTTTTTTTAAAAAAATTGTACGGGGAACAATATCTGAGAGGTAATGTGGAAAATATATAGAAGGTTGTTGACATTTTAAAACAAACTTTGATGGGTATCTTAGGAAACTTTGAAATAAAATAAAATATTATTTTCTTACAAGTTCTAATAATTATGTTAAAATAAAGGGATAATATATGAAATGGTCTCGTTTGTTTATACTCATTTCCGATTTAATCACTATTGTTTACATTGACCCGATTTAGTCCCTAATGTTTGCGTCAATTCCCGATTCGATTCAATCCCTGAAGTTTTAAGTTACCGATTCAGTCCCTCCTTTAGTTTTAATGATGCGTTTAACATTAAGACTGATTTGGGACAAATTAAGAAAATTATAGGGAATAAATCGGGTCAGTGCAAACAATAGGGCTAAATCGGGAATGAATACAAATAAGAGGGACTATATCATGTATTATCCCTAAAACAAATGAATAAACTTGCACACAAAAAAAAATTTAACACCTCAATTTGTATATAAATTATACTCCTTATTAGATTAGTGTAGTTTCCCTTCTTAGAATCCAACATTTTGCAATTACTATAATCTACAGGGACCCATTTTTTAAAAGAAAATCTATGCCAAACACGGCCTTAAATCCCCCAAATTTCCATTGTTAAAAATAATAAGAATGAACTATTTGCCCCCATTATTTGGCAGAAGTCTTTTGGGTGTTCGTCGCAGTGTTTATCTACTAGCATCATGCGCACATTAGCAGCAAGCATCCACTCTGTGAGTCTCACTCATTCGATTCTCGCTTCTCGGACTTATGAATATCGGGAGTTCAATTTCTGATTACTGCACCTTTGTTCAATTTTTCAACATTCTAATTTTTGGGGCCTGGTGACTGAACTGCAGAAATTTTACAGAAGAAACCCGGTGAATTTGCCGTCTCGGAATTTTTCTTCATTTTATAAAGGAGGTATGTACGTGGTGCTTCAGGAACTTTTGTCTAGTTTTTTTCGGCTTGTTTGATTCCCTATTTTTGTGATTAATATCTATTTTGAATTGGATTCCCTGTTACAACCCTTTCTCTAAGGTTTCATTATCTTGCTCGTTAATTGCTGAATTTTGCTTTAAATTTGCGCTATGTTGCTCCGTATGTCAGCCTTGTTATATGCAACCGATTATAGAAATATGTGAATTTCACTTTTTTGGCGGAGAGTTCATTTGCAAGTAGTATGCTCAAATTAATTTCAAGAGTTAAAACTGTGAAAATGAATAATGAAACTGTGATCGTAACGACAAAGTTACTCTTTTCAATTCAATTAGTCAAGAGGCCAAGAAACACTTGCAATGCCTTTCGATGAACGGATATGAGCTTTACAAGACTCGAGATCTGACCATAGAAAAAAGGCCTCTAGGTTTCACGTTCCACATGTTTTTCTAGTTTAAGATATACTATTAACCGCTTTGTGTTAAACTCCACTAGCGTTTTCTGTGTTCAGGTCGACTGCTCCTTTTGCACATTCTAACCTGTCAAGTTTTTTTTTCCAACTTTTTTCTAGTTATTCTATCCCTCCATTATGTTTTTTTTATTCCTTCTTTGGCATTGGGTGGTGCAGGTTGAAGGATAAATGATCACTTGTCTTCTACATTTATTTTAGGGTCAAGTTAGTTGGATTTTGTCTTTTTATCTTTTATCTGTAAATGAAAAGAAATAAATCATTCCCTTGGCAGTAGATGAAAGGTCAATTGAAGAGGAGGCGGAAAGAAAGATTGGATGGGTGTTGAAACTAATATTCGCTGGGACCGCAACAGCTGTGGCCTATCAGTTGTTTCCTTACATGGGTATGCTCGTTGAATCAAAACAAAGTAAACATTTTCTATTCAGTAATGACAGTCTCAGATATTTTAGCCTCCAATCTTCTGTAGGTGATAATTTGATGCAGCAGTCTGTATCGCTTTTACATGTGAAGGATCCATTGTTTAAAAGAATGGGAGCATCAAGATTAGCTCGTTTTGCTATAGATGGTAATGTATGAGCAGATGATTTTACGAAGTGTTGAATATCATTGCATTGCAAACTTTTTGGGAGACTGCCAATCAAATGTCCTCATTTGCTTACAGAAAAGAAAATTCTTACAAGTTAGTTTTACAAGGAAAAATTGAATTGCTACAGATTTGTTGTTATTCCCATCAATGATTTTTATATTTATGCTCAAGATCTTCTGCTTAAATCTTGAAAGATCACTTTTACGTTTAATCTTACCTGGCATATGAGGTTTTAACTAGCATGTAGTGCTAGGAGAATGATATTTTCACTCTTCCCATGATGCCGAGACTGCAAAATCAAACTCCAAGAATTCGAAAAAATGTACACGTAAAGAGTAGAGTCCAAAGTAGGCTTTTTTCTTGTCGTGGTCAAGCTTGCTTTTTGTGCGCTGTGCACATCAATATGTAATTATGAACCCTTCAGAGAGGAATAACATGTGCCTCAATCAGGGGGACTCTGCTTTCCTTGATCTTTGGTTTTTGTTTGATACCTTAAGTTGAAAGAAGTGCTATGTTAGATAGCAATCTAACGAACAAATGAAAACTCCACAGAAGATTATGGGAAATGGAAATATATATTACTGAATTGAACTTTCAAACTGAAATGGAAATTAATTACAATCAAAAGGAAATGAAGATAACTAGGCTTGATGTTACTCAGGGAGATAATCTCCCCTGCCCAAGCAATGAAGCTTCCACTAACTCTTAACAAATTTCTGATATTCTACTCCTGCTCACTGATTTATTCTCTTCAGTCATGCATAACCGTCACTCTCTTTCCTCCACATGCCCCACATGCTTCCTAGGCCTTCTTTGGTAAACCTTATAGACTATGGGCCTCCCTTCATGGACCTGCTCGCTTGGCTTAATTATCTCATTGTTTGGACTTTCATATTTTTCTCCCATAACATGCTGCCTGTGTTATGACGATCCTTATGTTCTTCCCTTTTGATTACCAGACAAAAGGAGAATGAAAATAGTTGAAATGGGTGGTGCTAAGGAGCTTGTGAGTATGTTAGGATCTGCAAAAGATGATCGTACTCGAAAAGAAGCATTGAAGGCCCTTGTTGCCATATCAAAGTCAGGTCAGATTTCGCTGCTTTGACATGCGTTTTTGTTTTGAAACAATCGAGCATGGTGGAAATCCACATATTTGCTAGCCATCGCTGTAATAACATATGGACCCTTTCTAACAACGTTCAAGAATGGTACCCACGTGAAACAATTGACAATCGAGTATGAAATTTTTCTGAGCGTAAAACATTGAATTTTCGATGAAGTACATGCTTGGGGTGCATAAAAACACGTCGCCCTTTTCTTGTCTATGAATTTGAACAGGGCGCATTGAAACTTAGTGATATATCTTTTTCCAGTTGCCATTTTAATGCTGAAACTTTAAGTGGAGGTTGCTGGAAAAGATTTTGCACCTAATATGAAAATTGGAGCACCGTTCAATTTTATCACTAATTCCAATACTTCTCAATCCAACTTTGTTTTTCTTTGTATGTCCACTCTGCATTCTTTGCCATCACTGGAGAGCCTTAAATTATGTGTCTTGCGGCAATTTCAAAGTGGCCTGTTATAATAACTGTTTAAAGGATCTATTGATGTCTTTCTTTTTTACTAAATAGTAGTACATGTACCAATAGCACTAACGAAAGGAGATGAAATGCGGATGCTAATTTTAATGTTGCTAAACGATGTGTTGAAGTGTTGCTAAGTATGTACAATTGCTTTCAAACTGAGCTTTCCCTGCGATACTAGGCATCTTGTCTGTTATATCAGAAAATTTTATTAGATGATGTTGAAAAAAAACAGAGGGAGGCATTTCAAACTGGTGACTGTGTAACATTAAGGTGCTGCCCTAGAACCTCTCACTCTTTATTGTTACCGAAATCAGATATGGGTGAAAGTGGTAGATTCAGTCCTGATGTAGTGATTGTGTGTGATTCACTGTTGCTTCTATGCCACCCGAAATCCATCATCAATCTTGTTTTTTAAAGAGTTGCTTGTACAACCTCTTTTTGTGGGTATGATTGGAGGATATGCATAAAGAAATGTAAATGATGAGTATATTTCTGACTCCCACCTTCTTAGTATCTGTTCTTTCTCTGATGCTGTAGATGAGGCTGTTGGTGCTTTACATGAAGCTGGAGCAATCCCTGTCATCAGGTCCACCCCAGATTCGGTCGAGTATACAGAAATAGATAATTATAAGCTGAACTTGCTTACTAGATTTCGAGACTTGAGGCATGATGTCCCTTCTTGAGGTGCGATTGTCAGAATTTAAATTGCCAGCTTGAAGTTTTTCAATGTTAACACTCAAGCTACGCATTCATTTATGATCATCTGAATAATATGGATTTCTATATCTGTTAATTGATAGTCGATACCGGGTATGTTCTTGAAAGGATAGAAAAACTCGTGTCATTTGAGGCTTGTGCAATGCTGTGTATTTTCTCATTGTCACGGATTTGCATAGGTGGTTTTCCTCTGTTTATGTGATTTTCCGTAACGATTTCTGGTACATGAAACATCAGATTTGCGGTGAAATTTGATGGAAGTTTCCCAATTAATCACATGATTCAAGTGGTTTCTCATTTTCTGATCTATGGTATATGTAATAAATATCTAACAAAGATTTCTCTATGGTGTATGTTAGTGGTGTCAAACAGGCTATGCCGTGTCGGCACGGCCCGTTTAATCGTGCCGGCACGGCACTATTCGTGTCGTGCCGTGCCGGCACGATTCGAAAATGGACCGTGCCGTGCCGGCCCATTTCCACAAGAGGCGGCCAATTTCAAGTTTTTTATTTATTTTTTTATTTTTTGGCTTAGCGATCGATCGTCAGTTAGGTGGCGATCAATGACTACACTTAAAAAAGAAAAATTTACTTTTCGTGCCGGCACCCTATGGCCCGGCACGGCACTGTAGCGGCCCATGCTACAGTGCCGTGCCTGCACGACACTGTAGCAAAATGTGCTGTGCCATGCCGTTCCGTGACGTGCCGTGTCTTGTGCCTTTCGCTCCGTTTGACATCTCTAGTGTATGTAATGAATTTTTTAGCTATCAAAAACCATAAATTTTGAGTGTTGTTCAATCCGAAAATCAAATATTTTTAAACGGTACTTTATAAAGATGTTCTAAAGCAAGCACATCTATGTTCATACTCGTGCTTAAATTTCAAGTTATGCGTCATTTTACGACGACTCCTTTGATGAGTTAATTAACCATACAACACACTTCAAAAAATAATTAAAGAGAAAAATATCGACGTATAACAATTATATTCAAGAATTTGAAGAGTATTTTGATTTTAATCGGTATTGGTATCACAAAATTAATTTTCTTAATAATTAAAATACTTGGTTCCATGAATAATATGACAAAATTCTATCCCACGGGTGACCGTCGCTTCCTATACAATATAATACTAACGCCTCTTGCACGTGTTCTGTATATATACAATCTGTTATTTTTATATAAATAAATATTTATAAAAATTATTTTATTTTTTAATAATTTTTTTCTTTTATTATTCAAATTCTAAAATATAATAGTTTTTTGGTTTTTTATTTATTTAAATTATTTATATTTTAAAATTATCAAGAAAACTTGTGTTTTTAATGATAAATTGATAAGTTTTGTTTTTATATACAAAAAAATTAACATAATATAATATGATAATCAATATTGAAATTATGAAAAAAACTTCACCAAATAAGTTATTTAATTTGAGAGTCGGATGAGGTGGACGGGAGTGTTACTCCATGAGTAATGTATGATTCGAGCCGTAGCTTAAGGCGCGGCCTAAGCGGATTTAATACTTAAAATGGACACTAATTTTATTTTTTTAAAATTAATTATTATTTACCACCTGCATTTGCATTTGCATTTGTCATTATCATTTCTTTAATTTTTAATCTCGCGTAAACTAGTTTGTTTTACATTCCGTCCTCCCGAGCATAATAAATAAACCACCATTTCTCGTGAAACAAACAAAAAAAGTTATGGGGGATCAGACAGCAAGAGCAGAAGAATTCGAGCAGCAAGCGGAGAAAAAGCTCGGCGGCTGGGGTCTT
Organism: Haberlea rhodopensis; assembly: GCA_907163345.1. Classification (NCBI taxonomy): domain Eukaryota; kingdom Viridiplantae; phylum Streptophyta; class Magnoliopsida; order Lamiales; family Gesneriaceae; genus Haberlea; species Haberlea rhodopensis. The sequence continues at coordinate 718,936 of CAJQUN010000031.1, read as the reverse complement.
TTCGGCTCCAAATACGAGGACGCCGCTGATTTATTCGAAAAGGCCGCCAATGCCTACAAACTTGCCAAATCCTGTAATGCATTTACATTTTTACGTTTATTTGTATCTTTTTTTCTACATTTATCGGTCGTTTTTTTGTATTTTCAATCTGTTACTTTTTATGTGGTTCTAATTCTGAAATGCTTGAACTGGTTTGGGGGAGTTTTGTTATGTTTATGGGTTTGGATGAATGACTGGTCTTCGGTTTCTTTTTGTCAATGGATGAGACGTTTGTGATGCACTTTATATTTCGAAAAGAAGGGATATTTACGAAAATTTGTTGGAATTTCCATCTACTGTTGATTGCAGGATACGTAAATATTGCAGCAAAGGCTATGTTTCCTTGTCAATATATTGTGATTTTAGTATATGGTTATGCCTGGTGCATCACATTTGCAAGTTTGGAATACTTAGTTATCGTACGAATGCAAACTCAAGTTGTTTTTATGTACTCCTATACCAAATATGCATTATTTTTTCCTTGCAGGCGGTCTTAATTATGATTATTGTTTCAAAATCTTTTGTTTCAGGGGATCAAGCTGGAGTAGTGTATGTTAAGTTGGCGAACTGTTACTTGAGGGTAAGTTCATGGTGTGGCGTGTGTTGTGATGCAAGGTAGTGTCTTGCTTCCTTCCCTTGAACCTGTCCTGAATCTTATGTTTTTCCAAGTTTATATTTGCAGTTGGATAGTAAGCATGAAGCTGCTAATGCTTATGCTGATGCTGCTCATTGCTACAAAAAAATCAACCCAAAAGGTCTATATATGTCTAGTTTAGCTCTATTTTTCTAATCCCTGGATTGTCGGTTTGAAGTTTTTTTACTTGGAATGATATATAAGTTATGTCATCAACGGAAATGACCATATTAATATGAAAATATTACAAAAACTTTGCATGCATTGTTTGTGTTTCTTGAGAAAAGAAAACTGAAGTATTATCCTCTACTTCTTGGTATAATTGGTTTTTCATCTTTATGAGACCATTGATTTTCCTTTGAGTACTTTGGGGGGCAGGGATGATGACGTAATGCATGTGAATATGGTTAATCCCACGTATAACTTTCTTAACCTCTAAATTTTTTATATTTAGTTTTGGTTCCTTCCTTCGCCATTTAAATATATGGTTTACTTCAAATATTACCTTTCATTTTCAGGTTTGGAAAATGCCTACTGACATTTTTATGATTTTCAGAGTCAGTAGCTTGCCTGGAGCAATCTGTAAACATATTTTTGGATATTGGAAGGCTTAATATGTCCGCCAGATATCTCAAGGTAAAATGTAGCACTTAGAAACATATTATCAATCATTGCTGAATGATTACTTCGTAACCATAGTATGACGAATCAATCAATGAGAGTCCCTTATCTAAACCAATGAATGCTGTGATAATGTCATTGGGCAACATATTAATTCTAACATTCACAAAATCTGGGTGATCCGAGAATAATGGTGTAGTGTTTTACGAGTAAACTTGATGATGTGGTGACTTTTTTTTCGCTTTGCTAGGAAATTGCGGAGTTGTATGAGCAAGAACAAAACTTGGAAAAGGCTATTGATTACTACGATAAAGCTGCTGATCTCTTTGAAAGTGAAGAAGTAACAACTTCTGCAAATCAGTGTAAGCAGAAAATTGCACAATTTGCTGCTCAACTCGAACAGTTAAGTATGTCTATCCTTTCTGCTTAGCTGCAGTTTCAAGATTGCAGAGACTATTAATCAAAGATAACGGGCTCTTGTTTGTTTGGTTCGTTTCTGAATTTGAAAAATTCAAGATATTCGAATATTCAACTGTTGATAGTCTAATACTGTTTTAGATTACTTTTATTGTTTCTTTACTGTTTCATTTACTTTTATTTGTGCATTCATAAAATATATAGTAACCATAACCAAAACTGCATGTCAATCTTGTATCCTGTTTGCCAACCTCATATCTCCCTTGTTCGCAGCATTAATACTTGTTAATTAATATTATACCATTTCGAAGGTGGGTAATTGTACTCAGTATGAGCTCCCCTTGCTCTACCTTTTCCTTTCGCTTATTTGAAGATAAAAAGAACCCAAAAGGCTGACAGATCATGCTTTCACGTCTGAAACTCTTCTTCTCTGAGAAGTTACTTTTTGGTTGAATTATTTTGCATATAGTTTGGACATTGTGTTAAAAAAAATTAACAGGTCTTCACTTTCCTCAGATACCAAAAAGCAATTGAGATTTATGAAGAGATAGCGAGACAGTCGCTCGGTAATAACTTGTTGAAATATGGAGTTAAAGGACACCTTCTAAACGCTGGCATTTGCCAACTCTGCAGGGGTGATGTTGTTGCAATCAATAATGCATTGGAGCGATACCAGGTACTTGCGTTTTCTTTTTATTGATTTGCAACTTTACTCTTTATTCAATTTTTGTGCTAAATAAACACATTTTCTTCCTGGTTTGAAGGAACTAGATCCTACATTTTCAGGAACCCGTGAGTACAAATTGCTAGTGGTATGTCATTGCTCTTACACAGTAGTTTTGCTTTTGGTTTACTTAACTCTGTTTATCCATTTTGAGGCGATACATGTTATCCATGGCAAAAAATGGAAGCCTCTTGCTACAGTCTAGAGGAGACTGAATAAACTGTCGCAAAGTAAAATTTTGAAAAATATAAATTTGCTTTCCTTCTAGGCGGATGTTTTTTCAAGTAGCAATGCTGTAAAAAACTATTTGTTCTCGATTAGAAAGAGCAAGAGTTTGTGTGGCAGAGCAATTCAGGATAGTGTTATTTTTGCACAAGACTGAGTCTCAAGTGAAAATTAGTATGTGTTCAAATGAATGTCATGGATATGGACATATATATGATGTGGATTATGGATATATGATGCTACAATTTAAAAATTAGGATATGAGTTTATTTTATATATGCGTATACATACACACATATGTATATGACTAACTAAATATTTTTCACGAGATTTTCATTTTATAAAATATATCACATTATGAATTATTTCCAATGCATTACTTAAATCTATCAATTCAGAATTATCATTTTTGTTGTTGTTTTAATTTATTGTTTCAACAGCATATACAATATTTTTTAAAAATTTAAGACCAACTCTAATTCTATTTGATGTGGTTGATAAATTGACATGTTAAAATTGTTATCTTTTGCAATTTATCTCCATTGATCACAGGAATTAGCTGCTGCGGTTGATGAGGAAGATGTTGCAAAGTTCACTGATGCTATTAAGGAATTTGATAGCATGACCCAGCTGGTAAGTGAATACACAATCATTAAATCTTACGAGTATCTGAAATATGCATTCTATTTTTGGTGCCAGCAAAGACTTTTATTTCTCTCCCATCCAAGATACTCCCAAGGAACAGACTATGTCTAGCAGTACTCTTGGAAATATACCATGGCTTGAACATCTTCCTTCTGGACAACCTGTTTCATTTTGTTCGAGCCATGGAGAATTTCAGTCAACAGATATGTATGAATTTGTTTGATCACGTGGAATTGAAAATATGTCAATCGCTTTAGAATTATTGGTTGACACATGGACTTATCTCAATGCAACTACCAAGTGTTAATAGTTCCACAAGAATGAAAAAAAAAGGGGCAAATCCAGTGCACGAAGCTCCCTTATACTTGGGGCCCTGGAAGGGGTCGGGCCACTTTGGGCCTAATGTACGCACGCAGTCTTGTTCTTGCACTCCAAAGATACTGTTTCCACAAGAATGAATCGAATTAAACTTATCATGGTAGAGAAAATGCGAGGTGGCAGCTATCGAACTGTTGACTAGGGTTGGACACTTTAGATGTTTTGAGCACGATCTATATATCCGACCGATCTAAGAGACTAAGACTATAGGCTTTGTTTTGGTTTTTTATACCACCCTTTTTCCTGTATTAGTATTTATTCTTGTTCTTGTCTCTCAGTTTAAAGTAATTTTCGTTCAGCCAGTTCTTATTAGTTGTTTTCCTATGTTTTCCATATTTGCAATGTACATTACGTTTGTTGTCCTTACAACTTGCTTGATTACTCCCAGGATGCTTGGAAGACAACGCTTCTACTGAGAGTGAAGGAGGCGGTGAAGGCTAAAGAACTAGAGGAGGACGATCTTACTTAAAATTTATTCTCGTCACATTCAAAGAATCCCTTCTTGCTGTTATCTGTCTTTTTGTGTGTATTTCTGACGGATTTATTGTTTGGAGCGAATCGTGATGTCTTTCCATTGTGTTGGGACCTTTAGAGTTCTAGAGTTCATCTGACCCAGTAATTCGGTACAAAACTTGACCCTATAAAAGTCCAACTTGAATAATGCACTCAGTTTTTATCCAATCTGATTTTTATAAGAGTTGGACTTCGGTTTTACAAGTTTAGTCATACCTAATTTGATTGAGGATGGAACCTGGCCTGTTATCTTATTCCCCCAAATATTTTATTTTAAATAGTTTTTTTTTATGACGGGGAACCCGCGGCTGCTAACTTTTTAGGTGTGCATTGAGTAAATCATCGTGCTGACGCAATAGCATGCAAGTCCGATGCGACAGACTCGATCGAGAAAGTGTGGATATGGAAAATCGGACTCGTGACCAAAGATATACGCGCTTCCTTATTCCATTAATTCGGTCATCAATAAAATGCATTTAAATAGTATTTTAAACATGTATGATGTGAGTTTAAAATAAAATATGTATAGAAATTTGCTAACGCGTGTCATCTATCTATAGACGGTCAATAAAAAATTTATTAAAAATTATAACCATTTGTTGACAAAATCATTGATGACTTTTCCTCTTTAATTTATTGAATGAAGAAGGCTTTATTGCTGTCTAAGTTTCTAGAATACAATTAAGCAGATCACTGTCAACTGAACCTCTGTTCAACTTTTCCTTGCCCAATGTTTTTCAAATCCCTACAAATAACCTATTTTTATCAAAAAAAATTGAGAACAATTTAATAATTACAATAATGTTGATATTTTAAAAGATATAGAAGATGTACATACATATATACTGTGTAGCTCTTTTTTTCCCTTTTTTTTTTTTAAATTGGATCAAATAAGTTGACTCCTACCCTAACCCACGAGGACTCGAACCCGAAGTCTAAGTAAAACCCTACCCAAAACTTTGAGCATAACGTGGGGTCTTTTCAATTGGCTCACTTCCTCTTACATTGTAGCTCAGCCAGATTCACTTGATTTGATTTTGTAAGGAAATACACACGAACAACGTTTTTGACTTCTTGTTATTAGTTTTTTAATTTTGTCCATGCCATCCGGCCACCGGCGACCATTCAAACCTTAAGAAAGATTTAACCAAACAAGAAAGTATTTTAAGCATTACAAAAGAGAAGATTCAAAGAAAAGCATCCCACAACATCAAGTTTCAATCTTTTCTGGTAAAACTAAAACTCCCAAACTAAGTTCGTTCTTTAAATCCTCGCCATCTGCTGTGAGTTTATTTTGATTTCTTTTGTAAATTTGCATATTGGTTTCTGTTGCTTGTTGCTTTTGTATATTTTATTATTTACTTGATCTGTGGTTTGGAATCTAATGGATTTTGTTCATGGGTATGGCGGATAATAAGCTAATTTGAGATTTGCTATTCTAATAAGCTAATTTGAGATTTGCTATTCCTGCTTCCACTTTTTTTAGATGGTGTAACCAGTTCATAGCTTTTTCCAATTTAGATACTGAATTCTGTTCTTGTTTTCTTTTGCCTTTGGTTAATTTGATTTTTTTTAATTTAAGGAAGATATTTTTTGTCTTTTCTTGATTAACTCTGTAGAATGGTCTTTGCTTTTGTATAACACATATATATATTTGCAAGAAAAACTAGCATTTATTGGATTGAAAGTTATTATCTAATGTTTTCTTTTCTGGGTTTTGGGCATTTTTTGATCGTAATGTCACTGATACGCTGTAAAATTTTTATCTTATTGGTAGTTTGATATAGTTTTCCAATTTTGTAGCTCTGGCGTATTTGATTGCCACCGTCAAAGAGAAAAGATTGAGAACGATTTGCTAAATTTATCAACTTTCCTCGAATTTGTCAACATTTCTGCTTGAGAAAGTAAGATGGTAACAGGTGATAATGCTGAGAACAGTGGTGGAGTGAGAAAAATGGAGTTGGTAAACTATGAGGGCCACGTACCTCTGGACGTCTCTAGTTCGCAAAGAGGTCTCGTAAGTGACGAAAGTACAAAAAATGGATTCTATGATGGTTTTTCTGCTCTTTCCAAAAGGATGAAGTTCCTTAAATTTGGTGATTTGGCTTCAACATCTGCAAAATTCCAACGGTTTGCTGAGGAAAAGGATGAAGTTTCACGGGCTGTACCTTCATCTAACAGTCTGCATATTCGTGAACGCTTTAACAAGATCTTTTCTCTAAAATTCGACTGGAACTGCCTTTGGAGAGTCAGCAAAGAATGGATAAGTAATCCCTTGAATATGGCTCTTTTTATCTGGATAATCTGTGTTGCTGTTTCCGGGGCAATTCTATTCATGGTCATGACAGGAATGTTAAACCACTCTATCCCAAAAAAATCACAGAGGAACGCTTGGTCCGAGGTCAATAATCAAATTCTGAACGCCTTGTTCACCCTCATGTGTTTATACCAACACCCTAAACGAATTTATCACTTCGCATTACTGATAAGATGGAGGTCAGAAGATGTTTTGAAGCTTCGAAAAGTTTACTGCAAGAATGGCACCTATAAACCAAATGAATGGATGCACATGATGGTGGTTGTTTTTCTTCTCAATATCAATTGTTTTGCTCAATATGCGTTGTGTGGTCTTAACTTGGGATACAAGAGGTCGGAACGCCCCCCTATAGGGGTCGGATTTTGTATATCTGTTGCAATTGGTGCACCTGCATTTGCCGGGATTTACACCACTCTTAGCCCTCTTGGTAAAGAATATGAGTCTGACATAGATGAAGAATCACAAATTACGGTTACAACTGATGATAGTACCAGAACAGATCAGTTGAAAAGATCTTTTGAAAAACGTTTCTCATTTGCACTAAAAGTCGAAGAAAGAACAGTTGAGACTCGACCCCAGTGGAGTGGAGGAGTTCTTGATTTTTGGGACGACATTTCTTTAGCTTGCTTATCATTATTCTGTAGTTTCTGTGTGTTCGGATGGAACATGGAAAGACTCGGGTTTGGAAACATGTATGTTCACATTGCAACTTTTCTTCTATTCTGCTTGGCTCCCTTTTGGATTTTCAATCTTGCGGCCATTAACATAGATAATGAGACAATAAGGTCAGCCTTAGGAGTCACTGGGATTTTCCTTTGTCTATTCGGGTTACTCTATGGTGGGTTTTGGAGGATTCAAATGAGAAAAAGATTCAATCTTCCTCCATATAATTCTTGCTGTGGTAAACCAGCAGCCGCAGATTGTGCTCTATGGCTTTTTTGTTGTTGGTGCTCTCTAGCTCAAGAAGTGAGAACGGGGAACTCGTATGATGTTGTAGAGGAAAAGTTTTGCAGGAAACGGGTCGACCTGTTGCCTATCTCCCCATTGCCTCGTGAGGATGGAGAATTTGAGTTCAGGTCCGGACAGAGTTCCCTATTTCGGAACAGCCCTTCTCCATCACATACCAATTCGAGGGCAATCTACTATAGTCCAGGGAGGCATCTTTCTTTAATAGAAGAAGAAATTAGTTTGCAAGGTAAAGATGAAACCATGATTCCTCCTGGCCCTTTGGTTATACAAAGAGATGACATTTAGGACAAAAAAATTTTGAAATGTCGCTTTGATTGATAGTATGTGGGTACAAAAGAGAGTAGTTGTGCGAGTGTTAGATTGTTGAGTGTATACTTGATATAACTTGTATATGCATTGGTGTTTCTTTGACTTCTTCTCAGTTCTTATGGCTGCTTCAATAAAATTGGTCCCTGAAAGTCATATTTTTAGAATGATGATAACATGGCATTAATCACTTTCTTTGGTCTCTCATAAGTGTCTGGACAAGGAGCACCATTTCAGTATCTATCACTTTTGGGAAATTCGTGTATGGACCAGATCTTGTATGTATATATTTGTATGTGTGTTAGTGTAGAACATGAACGATCTAAACAAGAATTTCCAATAACTTTCACTCCTTTTGGTTCACTTTATTCTCTTTTTTCTCAAAAGAAAAAAAAAAGTTATTCTCCTTTTTCCTTCTGTCTTGCATAGCTCAAACTTGTGCCAGTTTTCACTGAATCATCATGATTTGTCCACGCTAGATTAAGTTGTATAGACCAAATTTGAATAGGGTCGAGATGGAAGCAGTGGGGAAAACACACAGCACCTTGTTTGGATATTAGACTTAATTGTGCAAGCAAAGAAACGACATAACTAAGTTAATACCCATCATTTTGCATCCACTAAATCCAAGTTCCTCGCATCAGAGTAACCATGTATGAAGAACCCTAATAAGAAAAGGATATAGTAAAAGAGTGCAAGGGACCATTTTTGACAAACAAAATCTTCGTGCTGGAACAAGCATCATCCCGAGTAGACATAAAACAAATGAAACTGGAGCCACGACAAGAGCTTCTTCCTCTACTTACAACAAGAGTCCAACTACTACAACACAGCAATCCTAACTTCTACAAGACACCACGATAAACAAATAGAAACCAGACAGCACTAGTTCTACAACAGAACCTTACTAATAAAAACCAGATGCCACAGCTTCACGAATTTCTTCGTGTCCCTTTACTTAGCTTTAGGTCCATCTGAATTACCATGTGCCACGTCCGAGCTTCCTTTGACATCAGATCTGGTTGTGGCACTAGTGTCTGGTTTATCTTGCTTATTTAATCCACGTGTATCGGTGGTACCAGATTTTGAAGCGGGAATGCTGCCGCTGCCTCCAAGATTGGCTTCGGTTTGTGTGTGGTGCATGCCAATTGCAGCTCCAATGTGGGTTTGTGCGGCATGCGGGTGTGGAGATTGTTGAGGTAATTGCTGACGCGGATCTTGCATTGGATGTGGCAAATTGAACGGTGCTCGAGTGGGGAAAATACCTGCTTGCTGAGCCATGGCTGCAGCTTGAGGATGTGGCATGTAAAATGCGCCTTGTTGCATAGCAGGATGTGGAGTCATCTGCACATGCTAACTTATAAATAAGCAAGAGGTCGGTATTGTCATAAGTAAATTTGCATCAAGCTGACTCTAGATGATACCTGAGGAGGCATTGCTGATGTCTGAGGTTGCGCATCAGCAATTGCGGCCAAATACATTAAATTCTTTTGAAGTTGAGCCTGATACCTGATCATCAAGATAATACAAAATCAGATGTTGCTCCGAAGTTAAAAATATAAGCACACAGCTGTCAAGAAATCAACAAAGCAATAGCAAACATGGGGGCATATAACTCCTCTTTACTAGTGTCATTTAAGGCGTACAATACCATAATGCTAGGTCTAACAGACATGAGAACTCAAAGAAGCTCGTAGATGCACAAAAAAAGACAGAGAGAAAGGGGAAGGATTGACAGTTGAAACTATGATTACAAAAATTCCAACTATACAGCAGAAAACAAGAAGCAAATTCAGTGCTGATGAGTGAATGCGTAAATGCACTTGCCATCACACAAGCCAAGACAAACAGATAAAAAAACCTACTTACTGGGCACACTCGGCAAGTTTGCCTAGATTTTGATTGTCCAGTATCGCCAATATTAACTTCTTGTTCTCATCAAGGTACTGCATCAACAGTTGGTGGCAATGTTGCATAGAAGAATGCAAATCATGAAAATATTTTGGCATATAAAGTTCAAGTACGAAGAAACATAATTCATATAATTATTTCCATAAATTATTGTACATGCACTAGAAACAAATCGACACCAGGTAACTCTGATGACGATTTCACTTTTACAAATCCAATGATCAGCCAGCCCAGAAACAAGTATACTCTACCATTGAATAAGGCAACTTATTTTTATTAATCTTAATTGCGCCACCTCATGAATGGCGCCACCTCCTGAATGGCGCCAAAAGGTGAACAAGGCTATCTCCACTCTATTACTTGATCCATTCAACTGTCAGATGTTCATCCTTGATCTTTGACATTTGACACAGAGAAATCAAAATTTCCATTATTTTATCAATCCTTTTATTTGAAAATTACATTTTAGAATTTACAGTAATCAGAAACTTTGCAAAAAGTTTAATCATCATTATATATAAAGGAACATTACTTTTGAGATACGATAGTTACTTGGATATTTAACAGTTATTATAGATAATAATAACACAATATTAGATTTCTTTTTGCTCTCGCACCGGAAATTTACACTACCTATAACCATATCCATGTAAAATATAATTCGATGGTCACATCATGAAAAGTCTCAGGGTAACTGCAGCATTTTCCAAACGGCTCATTGCTATAAAAGATTCTTGTCAACCAAGTAGAAAAATGGCCAACATAGATGATCAAATGAGCCAGAATACCACAAAATCAAGTTAGCATAAAGTTGTATCAGGTTTAACGTTAATTCATTACCATGCAAATTACTCCAAATCCAATTTTGGATCACTATGTTTCAAGCAGCAAGTTGATTTTTCCCACCAAAACCTAACAGGAAGGTACCAACTCATAAAAACTGTCTATTTTAAATCTTTGCAACGGCCCTCGAAAAATTTCAAAGAAAATGAGAAATACCTTCTGAATCTGTTCCGTGGTGATATTAGTAGGGGGGAATGATTGCATGACTGGAAACATTGGACCTGGTTGCTGCATCTCTACAGCTTTCCTGCTTAATTAAATGCAGGACCCTTATATGTTATGATAATGAAAACAAAAGGGAAAAACAATCTTAAGTCCACAAGATAGGAAAAGTAAAACAATCTCTACGTAATTTAAATTAACAGGAGGTGACAATACACAGCATATTATTTTGACTGCATCAAGATGGAGAAAGGAAGAGGGAGGAGGAGGACTAAGTATTTTCGTAAAAATTATGGATGGAGTGAGTTTTCTAACAAAAAAAGACTTGTTTTAGCAGAGCACAGTATTTTGCTAATCATGCGTTTAGACAAGTTATGACGAAGGATAAAAAGGTAGCTTTATTGGAAAATATTATAGTAAACATTTTCGAAGTAAACTAGAACTTCTCATATTGGAATCTGTGTATTTATTGCTCCGAAAATAGGGGAAATAGTAGGCCAAAATCATAACATAAATTCATATTAAATTATAACAAAAATCACAGAATAAACTATTAAACAGCCAATTCAAAAGGAATTAAGAGTTCAAAAAAAAAAAAATCTGGTCTGCGGAGAAGAAAAAACAAAACAGGATGTTTCTCCCCTTCTTTCACAATAGTTGCGTTCTTCAAATGCAAGAAGAAGAAAAAAAGGTAACAAAATCTGCCAAGAAAATCGCATCAACCACAGGTCATAAACATAACAAAATCAGGTCAGATTAAAAGCCAATTCAAATCCCTAATTTAAACAAAACCCCAAAGTTAAACACCTGAATTCAGAAACACTAACTCCAGAACCCAAAAAATACTCACATAATGATGAAAGACTCAAAATTTTCAGCTCGCCGGAGTAGGAAGAGTGAAGTGCAGCAGCCGAAAGAAATTGGGAGAAGTGGAAAGTTGGTCTTGGTTATGCAGTATTAATGTATAGAGATGAGGAGAATGAGGGAAGATGTTCAAAGTGATGGCTGTGGTGGGTTGAGGGCGCTACACGAGTCGCAAACGGCGACGGCGGAGGCCGTGGTAGTAGAGTGACACAAATGAATAAGAAGCGTGGTGCGACTTGTGAGCTGGATCATATAAATCCGATGCGTGAGCGGATACGCATGTAGATACGAATACGTGAGTACGTCAATTTTCAAAAATAATTAGTATGGGTGCGCCTCAATGCGCCTATTAAAAATAAATAAATAAATATACATACACACTGATAAATGAAGTTAAACATATATAATATACATCATATTTAACAAACTCACATCATTATTATATTATTTAAAAATTTACAATATGAACTTAACAACTTTGGTGTTTCCAACTTTACCATTCTTATAGAAAACATTAAAATTAGATTTTATCGAATGATATAACATTTGTAGCTTTGCAAAATGTTATAGCCAGTGATACAACGTACTGAATCATGTATTTGATCGTTCTTCTAGTAGAATTCTCCGAAAAATATATTTTAGAAAATGAAAATGAAATGAAGTATCAAAATTTTGTTTTATTTTAAGATATAAAATAACGAATTTGAAAAATGAAACCAAATTGTACATATATATTTCAACATGTATGGTAATAGTATGACTTTATTAAGAATGACTCATATTATTTTCGGAGAATTATATTATTACCTTATGAAATGACTAATATAAACATTTAAATTAACTCAATAAAAATAAAAGTTTTATTTATTAAGTTATTCTATTAATTTTCATGCAAAAAATTAAGATATCAAAATTATTATTATTTACTCCGCAAAAATGTTACAAAATCACAGATTTATCATACTTTCTTTTATAACATAATTTAATCTTTCATATGTTATTACGTCTTTTCATTATTCATTATATAATATTGAATATTATCTATCTATTTACCATCTAATATAATTTTCTTACCAATCCGAGGTACTTATAAACCATGAAAATTCATCTAAACCCAAAATATGAGAATTTTTTTTTATAATTACAAAAAAAAAAAATTGAAGATTTAAGGAGGATTAACAAGACTTAGTAACTTAATGTGCGACTTAGTAAATCTTAGTGCGCGAATTATAAAATCTTAGTGCGCGAATTAGAAATTCTTAAAGCGCGAACTACAAATTTTTAAAGCGCGAACTAGAAATTCTTAATTCGCCTTAATGCGGCGCACACGCACCCAGTTCGTCAGTTCGCAGCCAGAACGCCGGTGCGTTGAGTTGATAGGATGATTATGTAACTTAGCTTGTGAGTAGTATGTATCCGTACGACAGAGAGATCTTGCTCTAATTTTTAAATATAAAAAAATAACTCTTAGATTAAAAAATTAATCTCTTAATATCATAAAAATAAAATTTTAATAAATTTATAATTTCATGTGTATATAATTATATATTATATCTCAACAACTTTTAAATTTTATAAAAAAAATTAAAATATTGTTTTACATTATTAAAACATTTAAATGTTTAAATGATCATACTTCTCCTGTATAAAAATATTATTATAGAAAACAATAAATTTAAAAATAATAACATTTATATAACATATAAAACTGTTAAATATATACACGTATCGCATGCAGATGAGTTAGAATTAATGTGTCAATTGCTTTAGGACCGAGGGCGTTCAATTTCAAATATTTTTTGCATTTTTTCTTTATTTTTCATATTTCTTATATATAAAATAAAATAAAAAAATTCAAACATAGATAAATACTAAAGTTTTTGTTTTTTAAGAACAAATTAGGGTTTATCGATGTGATGATACTCGAAGAAATTTAGATATGCAAAAATTATGTAGGACGAGTAACTGATAGCTAAAGATGCGGGGAATGATGACTAGCAAATCGATCTTCTGCATGATTGGAGTTTTTTCGTTATTAAGAACCATGGGTGGATTTATTAAGGGGCAAGAGCAGGCAATTTTACCTTCTGGAAGTGTTCACGTACGTGAAGGTATTATAATTGCTCGGCAACATAACTGGACAAATGGAATTGTTGAGTCTGATGCGGCTTTGGTAACCAATACTATCAATTATCCGCGGCTTTATCACGCTGATGCATCAATTATTGACTCTATTCGGCAGTTCTGCGACACTGTCGTCGGAGTGCTAATGGTGTAGCTCATATGTTAGCTAATCATGCTATAACATCGGACCATTCAAACCTCTCTAGATTCATGTCCTTTATTTTTGCCGTCTGCAAGGACATCATCGGTTTCAATTAATATATCTTCTCTTCTCTTCTCTCAATATATATATATATATATATATATATATATATATATATATATATATATATATATATATATATATATATATATATATATTACATGTACATGCGGAAAATAAACACATAAGATAACCATAAGATAACTAAAGTAAGATACTAGGAATCCAAAAAACGGCAAACGATTCCGCGAAGCGAAGGAAAGACGAGGATAACCGGTGGAAAACAATGGTGGATCACTATAAGAGCATAAGACTTTGTCTAGAAGGGCAGAAAGCCCTGCAGCCAAACTCGATCCCCTCAAACCATGAGGCCCAGGGTACGAACAAGCAAGCGAACTGCCTTAAAAAACAAGTGAATGTACACATGGGGATAACCGGGGAGCGTAAATTGAGAAATAGTCCACAAACGCACAAGCCCTCGCTCCGAAAACCTTATTAGAGTCCAGACCACTGGATGGCGCACAAAACCGATCAGCACCCTAGACAAACTCATACGATCCGCCAGCGATGACACATAGAAAATTAGCCGCCACCAAACAGACAAAACAGAATCACAAAGCAAAAAGAAATAGACATCTACCGACAACTACAATTACAAACTGAGGCACTAAAAACACTAAACCCAGGTAACCAGATAGTAGGCAAAAGGGAGAGCCCGCACGGCGATTCAGTCGCACACAAAATAATGCCCAGAAAGCTCCCAAATTCCGAGCATGCCAACCAAAGGGCCTCATCTGGAGTGCCGGGGTTGCCAAGCAACCACCTCTAAGATGAGAAAAAGTCCCCAGAATCGGACAGAAGGCAGCCACCGAGGTCAAATGGCCGGCCACCAAGACAGGATCGAGCTGCACCGGCCTAGACCACCTACAGGCCCTACACCCCCAACAAGCACAGCTTCGCCACCTAGCCCACCGCTGAAGCCAACGCCCAACCGACTGTCTAGCCCAAGCCCTCCGCCAAAATCGCACCCAGAATCAAGCCCCAAGCAAAGACCACCATGCTCGCCAGTAGCATCAGCGAGATGTCCACCGAGTCCAATCCTATCGAACCAGCAAGGACTACCAAAACCCCTTAGAAAACCACCACAACCAACCCAAAGGAAAACCAAGCTAGAGTGACAACCAAAACCCACAAAAATACCTGCACATCCAGCTTGCCGAAAGAACCACAACGCCGGACCGACGGCAGTGCGGAAACGGACGACAACGATGGCTGGACAAAGCAACAATCACACGACGGTGTAGAGAAGAAGCGTACGATGGACGTTGAACGAGAGCATTTTTCATATTAAAAGAATTAACTCTGTGTTAATTTGATTATAACTTAAACTGTATTTAGAGTCACTAACAGTCCTTCAGGGGGCTTTTTATGTCCCAGCGGTGGTTGCGTGGCAACCCAGCCATGAATTCTCTGATTTGGAAGCCTCCGGGGCATTACTTTGCGTGTAACTACCTTATCATGCGAGCTTCTCTTTTTTAGTACGGTATTATATTTACCTATTATCTATTTCTCTAGTTTTTGTGTGGTTTGGTAGTCTTAGTTTTATGGGTCGTTGTCATATGGTGTTTGTTACTGGCTTTATCTGTGTCGCTATTTTGTCTTGGAGGTGGTTATTTTGGATTGTTTCATTGCTGAATCAATGCATGACGTACGCCATCAAGCTGTTTGGCTTTTAGTAAGGGCTTTGGATGCGGGGGCTTGTGCGTTTGTCGGTCATTCATCAGTTTATGCTTTCGTCTATCCCCGTTTGTACCTTCAATTGTATTGGAAAACTTACTTTTGCACACTCTGGGCATAATGGTTTGAGGGGACTGGGTTTGATCTGTTCAAAGTTTTGTATTTATGCAGTGCTCCACTCCCCTTCCACCTGGTTGTACATCCTTCCACATGAGTCGGTTCTTGACTTCAGTTGGGTCATTTGTTTTACTTATTGGGGTATTGTGGCCTTTGTGGCTTTTATTTCAGCACTTGGTTGTAACCGTTCTGTTGGGCACTTTTAACTATGTGTGGATGTTCAAAAAAAATATATCATCAATACATGTTTCAAAAAAAAAAAAAAAAAATTCAATCATCATACAAATATTACACTATTTTACATAAGATTTATGTAGCCCTTGAATTATCTTCCTGGCCCTCTCTATGAGACTACTAATTTAAAAGTTTTAATATGAAGGATTGAATGAGTGCTTTTCAATGTAATGTATATATTTTCTTATAATATACATATTGTATAAATGCAATATACCCCAATTTTCTCTTTTGCAATATAAAAGATGATTCTTTATCAATTTGATTCTCAGTGCTCAGTGTTAACGAAATTACCAACTTGGTAAATTTTAAATTAAAAATTAAGAGTGGGTTGCCACTTTTTTTGGTAGGATGGAAATAAAAAAATTGAGACACGAGACAAAGTTTTGGACCCTACATGCAATGACTCTAGTCGACTAATCTAAACTTTCATAGCAATTGCCAAATTGGAATACAAAATTAAGGTTTAGATGTAAGACCAGGAGCAGTAGCCCATAGATTGTTAAGGATTAAATATGTGCTGGGACAGAAAGACTAACGTTGTAACAATTACAAAAATGGCCACTTGTTTTATCATATCTATATTTTATCTATTCTATACAATATATAGTGGTCCGACCATTTCAGATAGTGTCTAATTACACTTATGCTCTTGCCAATTTAAAATATTACCATTACATTTGTTATATGTGTCCACCAATTTACGTTATGCACTTCACAATCTTACAAATTATCATCACACATATCATACAAATTAAAATATTAAAAAGACCAAAACCAAAATAAAAAGTGGGCGTTACAATTATCACGTCATTTAAAAAAAAAAATGTATATGCATGCAACCCGTGCAGAAAGGGACTAGCACTATTAATAAAGAAAGAACACCATAGACATTGCATACCAATTTTTGATATTCAAGAAATACTCTAATGTTGTGGGGGTGGCCCATTCTCGACGGGCGGGAAAAATGCATTGAACAACCCTCAACAATAATTTTCTCCGAAGTGGTAAACCAAGACCTCAACTTTACTCCGGTGATGTTTTCTACATCACATCAGGCAAAATCATTGCTGAAATGGACAACCATGCCTAGCAGGAAAATGTCTTAAAGATGATGATAATCTATTCGACCCCACGTCATCGAACATTGGCGTAAGGCCCGGTTATAACATATGCTAGTGTTGTGGGGTGGCCCACTCTCCTTAAATAGGACAACTAATGGCAATGAATGAAGAATTAGTGAGGTCAAGATGGTGGAGGCGTGGAAGAGGAATTAGTGGGGAGTAGATCATAGAGACATGTCTTCATTCTAAAAATAAAAAACGTGTTTCATTAATAACTTGAAAATAAAATAAAAATTAAAAAAAATAAATTATACTTCGAATAAATAAAAGACAACAAAATTATTTAGAAAAAAAGTATTTTATTTATAAATATTTATTCTACAAAAATTATATCAAAAAAATCATGGCATACAACACGTACGAGGGTCGCTGATATTTTTCGAGTACTCCCATGAGAAAAACAACTAGCACGAGCGGAAATGACCAGAACACGCAAATTTGTTACTTCACACTCACACACACATATGTATGTGTTTATCTATTCATATTATATAAACTTGGTAAAAATATCATAGAGTGTTAATTTGGTCTCTTCAATATATAATTAATTAAATAGGCCAAAAATAACCTTGATTATTGTAGAACTGAGCATATTTATTTTATCAAAAAATTTATTGATTACCGTAGTACTCCAAATTTAAACCTTTTAACCATACAATAGTCTGATTTGCCATATTTCGATCGATATTATAGTAGAAATTATTATTATAATCCACTACAATTCATGGCAATCGAACATATGATATTAGCTATATTACCAGTTATAAGACTAAACACTTCTATCAAAAGTTGTAGCTTATGATACTATTACAATTCAACTATTTTTAAGTAGCCCAAATATTATATTTTGATCTCATTAAATAATATAGGTGGACTAATTAATATTTAAATTGGACTTTTAATATTAATTATTTTGAATTTCTAAATAACATGGCTATAAATTGAGCTTTTCTTTATTGTTTATCTGTTTAATTGGATTTAATACATAGCATATAAAATCAAAACGATTTATAGTATATGTGTGTGCCAATAATTACTTTTCACTCTTTAGATAAAGCACCCATTAGTTTGAAAATAAAAAAAATTAACTCATGCGGCTTGTAAATACGTACAAAACACAAATCCGTGTAAGGGGGTAGTATGCTGTTTTGCAACTATATGGAGTAAAATGCATATTTACAAACCATATGAGGTAATGTGTTTATGCATGATATCATAGATGGTAAATTATCTATCTAAAAACATCAGTGAGGTAAAATATCTATTAACAATAAGAGTTTGGAATCCATTTTTGAAGTCCGGAGTCATGCCTATATAAGGCCATGCATTGAGGAAGCTAATGACATCATAAATTCTCCAAAGTTTTCGCACAAATAAATATTGTAGTCTCCAAACTGTAAACTGATCAACTTTCATAACTTAGTAATAATTTCTTTCTTTCTTTGTAATATTTCGGTTTGTTATTTGTCAGTATTGTTTTGAGTCAAGCCTCTGTATATATGATAAGCTAAACATGTTCATCTCCTCCTAGAAGGAGATGTATTAATGTTATAAATAATTCAAGAATAAAAGTGAGGTTGTCGCACATCTATCTCCCAAATTTCTTTAAATATTTCATATAGGTAGGAAACAAATTAGAGTTGTGATCGTGTGGTTGATGGTGATGAGCTATCGTAAAACCTGGTGGGATACCCGATGGTAGTTTGATCAAAAAGGTATATACCAATTTGTCAAAATTTTATTATAATATAAAAGCATGATAAACCTGTTTTTATTTTACAAATTCTTTAAAAGGTTTATAGGTCTTAGTTAATAATAAGGATTTATTTATATAAAAGGTTTCATAACATATATAAAAGATCAAGGACTAAAATAGTTAGGTTCCTATCTAAGGACTAAAACACTGTAGTAGTAAAGTACGATAAAAGTGCACTTTTCCCGAGAAATAAACATAGTACATAGTACCCGTATTTTCTTAAAATTACATAAATTTATATAAATATTATTTAAAGATAAACGAAGTTCCCGGTGGATCACGTAATTTTAGGCTACTTCCAGGGGCAGCTTCAAATTCACCTCGTCCAAAAAATTTCTTTGCTACTTGCTCGTCAACTTGCTCTATGATCTGATCACTCCTTCCGTAAGCTCTCAGATTAAATCCAAAATACTACAGCTGGACAAAGATTTTTATTGCGACTTTAACTATTTAGATTTAT
The DNA here is from genome assembly GCA_907163345.1 of Haberlea rhodopensis. Classification (NCBI taxonomy): domain Eukaryota; kingdom Viridiplantae; phylum Streptophyta; class Magnoliopsida; order Lamiales; family Gesneriaceae; genus Haberlea; species Haberlea rhodopensis. Next base: position 699,614 of record CAJQUN010000031.1, on the reverse strand, counting down.
TTACACAAGCCTGTGTATTTATAGCTGTATCTATCGGTTCAATATTTCCATTCATTTGAGCTTTTTTCCATCAAGAAAATCATCAGAGAAAAAAAACAGCAGAGTTAAAGATCAAGAAATGTCTTCGTCTCTTCAGCTTCACGGAATCAACCACATAAATCACGCCACCTCAGTGAAGCAGACGAAGCCCACATGGGTTTCGCCTGTTTCCAGCGAGATTCCACTGCCGGAAAACGCTTCGCAACATCACACGCACGCGGTGGGTGTCAACCAATGCTGTTCCACTATGGTGAGAGCTATCCATGCGCCTTTGGAAACCGTGTGGTCAGTTGTCCGCCGCTTCGACAAACCACAGGCGTACAAGCAATTCCTCAAAAGCTGCCACGTCATCCTCGGCCACGGCGAGGTGGGCACGCTCCGGGAGGTTCGCGTGGTGTCGGGTCTCCCGGCGGTGTCCAGCAAGGAGAGGCTAGAGATCTTGGACGATGAGAAGCATGTGTTGAGTTTCAGCGTGGTAGGCGGCGATCACCGCTTGAATAATTATCGATCTGTTACCACACTACACGCAGCGCCACCGCATCCGCTCAGCGGAAGTGGTGGGATGGTGGTGGTGGAATCGTACGTTGTGGATGTCCCACAAGGGAACACCAAAGAAGAAACTTGTGCGTTTGTCGATACAATTGTGATGTGCAATCTGCGGTCATTGGCTCAAATCTCAGAAAATTTGGCCAACAATAAGGCCAAAAATAAGTAAATCTTTTGAACTTTGCAATTTTAACTTTTTTTGCGTTATTTATATTGACATGCTTGTTGTAGATCATGTGTATATATGTATCTTAATCTTTACAAACATTCGATAAAATTCAATTTATTGTTAGTAAATCTTTAATGAAGAATTTCAAGCTGGATTCGAGTGCGACGTGTGTAGAAATCTCGCGTAGCAAAAGGGTAGACCGGCTTTCCACTTTTGAATTTTTCAAACACGTGGATTTACTAATTAGTATCATGTCCCAACTTGAAATTGACAACCAAGTTGCTATTCAAACCTAAAACCTCCCTTGTAATAATGTACTCTTTCATTAGACATTTCATTTTCTTTTCATTAGTACTATTATTTTAATAATATAGTTTAATGTTGAATTCTGTTGAGATTATGGGGTGGGTTCTGATGTTTTCCGTGATATGTAACTATTGGACGTGAATATTCTATTTCAATACACAACAACGAAGCACTCGACCAGATTAAGGAAGGGTTTGATGCAATGTCAAGATCCAACTTTGAATAGGAATATGTTATATTTGTTCTTATCAGGAAACACCAACCACTCCAACAAGAGTAAGGAAAGTTTGATGCAGTGGTCAAGATCCAACTTTGAGTAAGACTATTCAAATATGCTGATACAACACAACCCAAGTTGAGATGCAAGTGGACAAGCAGGCTTTTAACTCATCATCCTTTGTTTTAAAAGATAATAATGACACTCAGTGTCTCGTGCCATAGGTTGTCCTTTACCCATTTGAACCCGTCGGCAGATGGGATCTATGAGCGGTTCCGGGAAAATTGTAAATATTACTTTTATAAAGAATTTTGAAAGTTCTTATCAACTTGTTTTTGCATAATATATGCTGAAATTTTTACCATACATTTTAAATGAATGAAACATTAACATGATCTTGTCGAAATCATTGTCCATTATTGGGTAGTGTCTTTACGGTTTTTTTGTTGTTTACGTCAACTACGATGGTTTTCGTTTGTTTTTTGTTGTGCTTTGCCGTTATTCTAATACAAGTCATATTTTTTTTGTTTAAAAAAAAATTGGGGTGAAACCGAAATCGATAGTCAACTATTGTTATTTATTTATTAAATTGTAACCCAATTCCTACATTAAGTAATAATTTCATTTTGATAGTGAAGAACAACCTATAAGCATCAGATTTTAATACCTCAATTATTATTGTCTAGCAATCATTCCGGAGTCCACTCTCTCGATAATCGAATATCACACTTATATAATGTGTATGTGTTAGAACTTAGAATATTATTATTTATTTTTATTCGAAATAAATTTAAATGTTTAGTTACAACAATTTGTATTTTTATTTGATGTATCAACAAAAAGGTTGATCTAATTCGTGCATTAGATATGAAATTAATTTTGTTCAATTTCTTTTATAGTTTCTCAAAATATTATTAAATAAATTTCTCTATTTGATGTTAATAGATAGATTTTACTATTTATTAATACAACAACTACAACAACTACAATTAAACATTTAAACCCAATAAATTGAGGTAGATTATATGAACAATAGAGATAATCAAGTGAGATCGGACTTCTCCAAGCACTTCTATCGCTCAGAATATCATCTTTAATCCACATGAACTCCAAGTCTTTGCGTATAACTTCGAGTCATGCCTTCTTCGGTCGTCTTCCCGCTCTCGTGAAATGGCTGAAATTCATGGACTCCACTCGATGCACATGTGCATTGCTGGGCCTACGTTGTAGATGACCAAACCAACGTAATCGACTTTCTTGCATTTTCTCTTTTATAGAAGTAACAATTACTTCAACTCGAATATCTCCGTTCATTATTTTATCTCCTCTGGTCTTAAGCACATGCCACATCCAACGAAGCATGCGAATCTATGTCACACTCATCTTTTGGAAGTGATTCCTCTTGAATGTCCAGCATTCCGTCCCATACAATTTTGCAGGTCTAATGGCAGTTCAATAAAACTTTTCCTTCATGTTTAGCAGGATATTACGATCGCATAAAACTTAGGTGACGTTTTTTTCCATTTCAATCAGCTCGTCTAAACCCTTTGGTTAACGTCACTGTCAATTTCTCATTCATTTTGAATAACATAACCTAAGTATCGAAACTTTTTGCTCATCGATACCTCTTGACCATTATTGGGATACCGAAAAGTAGGACAACTAAATTTGCACTCCATATATTCCATTTTAGACATACTTAATCTAAAACCCTTTGATTCAATTTCTTTCTTCATAACTCCAACTTGATATTTACTCATGTCCTGGTCTGAAATCTTTGTAATGATGTGAGGTGTTGTTTAGCTTTTGTTCACTTCCCTATGTAAATTTATACTTCGGGTTTGAGTACCCCTTATACTCATTCTAATAATATTATTTTCCTTGCAAAAAAAAAAGGAAAATGTCGACTTTTTTCTTTTAATTAAAGTTAATTTTTTGTAATAAAACTATACTATTTTAATTTAATAATAATTATATCAAATTTATTCTTCAGTGTCCATCTTCTCTTCCACCTCGGCGAAAAATCCAAACCTTGGAAATCCTAAATCCCAACCGTCCCAGAATCCCTAAATTCCAGCTGAGCTAACCCGAACAAGGTTAATTCGATCTATGGCGACGAACGGGGTGAACTTGGAATGCCGGATGTACGAGGCGAAGTACCCGGAGGTCGACATGGCGGTGATGATACAAGTGAAGAGCATGGCCGACAGCGGCGCTTACGTTTCACTGCTCGAGTACAACAACATCGAAGGGATGATTCTATTCTCGGAGCTATCTCGACGCCGAATTCGTAGTATCAGCAGCCTAATTAAAGTGGGCCGAATTGAGCCCGTTATGGTACTTCGTGTTGATAAGGAGAAGGGTTACATTGATCTCAGCAAGAGGCGTGTTTCAGAAGAGGATATTCAAGGGTGCGAGGAGAGATTTAACAAGAGCAAGCTTGTCCATTCCATCATGCGACATGTGGCGGAGACCATGAAGATTGATCTTGAGGTTCTTTTTTAATTTGATTTTTTATTTTCTTTCTAAGTTTGCGTTTATTTTTATTTTTTGTTTTGTTTTTGGGAAAAATAAGATCTTTAAATTTGTTTTAGCTCACTGCTTGTGAAATACTGGAAAATAGTTGACTGGGGATGGTTCTATTTTTTGTAACAATTTTTGTGTAAATTTTGCTAGAAAATATTTGTTGGGGATTTTTATTTCTCTAATGAGGTTATGGGTGCTTGTTTTATAGCCTGTGAATACTGTTAAACGAATATTGCCCCAATGTCATTGTAAGATGCGATTATGTGACGAGGACTTCATAGTGGATTTCACTTCTATGCACCCGGTGCATGGCAGAAGCAACACACATCACAATGTATCTATATGTATCTATATGTATGTATAGATTGTGATGTGTAATGGTCCTGCGCCATACATCGGACGCATAGAAGTGAAATCCTGAGTCCAGCCATCCTTAATTTCAGTGTTGAGGTTCTCATGCATATAATTGACTTTGTAGTTCTCTTGAATGTGTATTAGTTTATTTGGTAGTGTGAACAGTTTTATTTTCTATATTGGTTAGTGGAACTAAATAGAGGTTACCGTTGGTTATCAGTAGAGTTGTTAAGGTCTCACTGTGATCGTCAATTGTCCACCCTGATTCATAAATTCACAAATATTTTCTAATGCGACCTGTTGTATCAGAAACCGTCTTCCATTGCCTTTCCAGAGGCCATGTTTATAAAAGAACCATGTGAAATTGTCTTAAAACAGAATTCTCTATTTTTTTCTTTTGTTTGAAGATATCTCTCAGTTTTGACATCTGTAGTGATTGGAAATCAGAGGATTCCTGGCTCCTATTGCATCAGTTTTCTGTTTTTTTTTTTTTTTGCTTGTTGGCTTCTTGCCATAAGATATGGGATATTTATACTGTTATGATGCACAACCAATGTGGATTTAACTGAAGAAATTGATATAAAGGCTTTTCTTGATGATATAGCACTTGTTTATGATCAATATACCAAGAAGGGTTGCACAAGAATAATATCAACTTAGCTAAAATAAATATTTTCTGCTGGACAACAAATTGCTATAATGCATTTTAAATTACCCGGAAAGGAAATTATTTTGTCTGCTATTTGGAGTGTCACAAATCAGTTTTTCTACTTACTGTTCTATGGCGATTTAAATAGGAAATTTGATGCTTGATGGAAAGTGTACATCTTGGTTATGATATATACTCTTTTTGGTGTTATTGGGAGCTATTTAAAGAACAGTTTACCATACAGATATTTCTTTTGGGGCTGCTATGCTTGCTCCAATCAGTCTGGGTTTTTTAATTCTTCATTGGCAGTTGCATTTATAAACTAGATTCCTCTCTTTAGTGTCTGTCTTTTTGTTTATAATGTGAATAAAACACATGAATGTTCTGTATATTTTAATTGATCCGCGACCTTGATGGCATTAGTATTCAATTTTTTTTACTTGTATCACTCATGTTTTCTTTACAATATCGCTTACTTTCATCAACTCAAGCAAGATTCCTTGCTTTGAGATTGTTCCTATTGTGAGCTGTAATTGCATTGTTATTCTAATGCTAAAACATTCGGTGATTTTATTCCTTGAAGGGAAAGGTCATGCTCGTTACATCATATTTACTTTTTAACACACTGTTCATTTGAAAATTTCCTGCTTCCATTATACTGTTGTGCTACCTGATACGTACTGGCATGTCTGATGCTCATTTTACATTCTATTGCGGGCCTTGCTAAGACCATTTTATTTGTGGCAGGATCTCTATATTCATGTGGGCTGGCCTTTATACAGGAAATATGGTCATGCATTTGAGGTGAGATTATCAGAAGTTCAATCAGTGCATATGTTATTTGTTTGCATCAACTTAGTCTTTTCTTCTGTAACAGTTTTTTTTACTAATTTCTAAATCACAGGCATTTAAAGTAGTTGTTAATGATCCTGATTCGGTGCTTGATTGTCTTACTCGTGAAGTGAAAGAAATCGGACCTGATGGACAAGAGGTAGTATATGTTTTCATTGCATTCTCGTATTCTCATGATATTGATGGATGATTATTTTCAGTCTGGAATCCTGCAGATAACTAAGGTTGTTCCTGCTTTGTCAGAGGACATAAAAGACTCTTTAGTTAAAAATATTAGGAGAAGGATGACGCCACAGCCTTTAAAAATTCGTGCAGATATTGAAATGAAGTGTTTTCAATTTGACGGTGTTCTGCACATAAAGGTTCAGTCCCATGATTACTTATCTGATTGCTATTTTTCTTTATAACAATCTTGGTTACTAGCTTTACTGGGATATCTCTTTGGTGTACTTATATGTTCAAAATTCTTCAGGAAGCAATGCGTAAAGCTGAAGCTGCAGGAAATAAGGATTGTCCGGTTAAAATCAAACTTGTTGCTCCTCCGGCATATGTCCTCAACACCCAGACTCTAGACAAGGTAATCACTAGATAAATGTGTTTTGCTTGATAGTTGATTCTGACTTCTGCCCGGGCAGCTATGATCGTTGGATCAATATCAGATACGCATGATCCAAAGGTAAGTAATGCAGCTGGTGCTATATCACCAGGGTACGGCATCAAATTTAGTTGTCATTGGTGAATAAGCCCGTTTCTGTTTTCATTATCCCGTCCTTCTTCCCTTGTGTATTTTTTGTTTTTTATTTGACATGATTCTAAAAGCAGTCACCGATGAATTTGGTTTAAATTTTGCAATGCAGGAACAAGGTATATCAGTACTTAGCAAGGCAATTGAAGCTTGCACGGAAGAAATTGCAAGACATTCAGGAAAACTTACTGTCAAAGAAGCGCCCAGAGCTGTGAGGATTATCATATCTATCAAATATATACGCAAAAAAATAATTCTCACTCGCTTTATTCTGTGACATTTTCAAAGTTTTCATTTCAATTAAATTTCATCATTGCCACCACCATGTGTTTAATTTGTTTGGTTTTATTTAGGTGAGTGAACGAGAGGATAAACTGCTCGCTGAGCATATGGCTAAACTTGGTCGTGAGAATGAGGAGATTAGTGGAGATGAAGATAGCGAAGAGGAGGAAGATGCGGGGTTGGGAGATATTGATCTGGAGAAGCCGGGAACTGGGATAACAGAGTAAAGATTTCTCGAGACTACTTGGTAATTTGATCAATTTTGTACGGTTTCTGTTCCCCCTATTCCCAACTACGATTTGAATGATTGTACTGTATTTAACCTATGTTTTGTTGTTATATTTTCAATTTTTGGTACCATATGCTAGGTGTGAAATAATATTTAAAGTTGTGTTGTCGCGATTAATGAGTTTTTAGCCATAACCATTTGGAACAACAGTTAGGAGCCTGATGAGTCCATTTTATCCTATGCACATTTTGAATTTTTGTCTTAATTTGTTGTAAAATTACAAGTTTCATCCCTAACCTAGTCAGTGCAAAAATCTTGTCAAGTCTTCCCCTTCCAAATTCTTGGATTCAACCCTGTTCTGGCATGCTAGTGTTGCATGCATAAACTTTGTAATGCTGGTTATGGTTTTTCACTTGGCAGAAGACTTCCGTTATTTGCTTTGGCATTGTTATATCATATCATACATTGTAATAAAATATTTTTGCAATCTTTTTAAAATGTAGATTGTTTGGGTCGTGAATCATAGAGCCTAATGTTTTATAAATATTGGTAGACTGCCCAAACTCGACCTCGAGCTTATTCTTAGGGTCTCCAAACGTTAATAAATTACAGGTAAAATCACACCGTACGAGCCACTTATTCAGAGAAATAAATTACACTAGTGCCAGTAGAAATTTCACCAGCACAAGTCATTCAACCCGATCACAAGGACAAAGCACACAGAACACTACTTGTGTTGCTGATGTACCCACTGGCAGACGAGACCTGCATACACTAGCAACCAAATTCATCCGCAACACTAACTTTGATAAGTACTCGCTGCAGCAGACACCACCACCCTATTCTCCACACATAGTCCCAGTTACCTTCGGACACTGACACGATACGAACACGGCGACATGGATTTTCAAAATTTTCAGGATACGACACGGTTGGGACAAAGTTTAACAAGCACGTCCAAATAAAATATAACACCAAAAATATTCTTACCAAATTTAAAAATAATATATATAAATGTATGTCATTGAAATCATCATAATATCACTCATATTAACAACAACTGTATATACTTTTAATTAAATAGAGTTTAAGTAATACGTCTAATTTCATTTTAGTCAAAACTTTTTAAATTGTACAATTTTACCCAAAAATATCATATTGTACAATTATTACCCAAAAATATCATTTGTGTCAGACGTGGATCCGACAAGCCCATCACTCATGTTCGACATGGGTGTCCGATTTTATTTTATTAATAAAATAAAGGATGCGCCACGTGGCGTGTCCAACACGTGTCCAATGAGTGTTCGACACTACACCGAGTGATTTTTAGAAATGTCTGTGCATCAGTGTTAAACATACTACTAGTAAAGCTATCATTGGAACTCTCCTCCATCGAGTTCTCCAAATCTTATACAATCGAGTACCTACCCTTCGATCCAGCAACACTGGATGTCATGATTTCTAAAGGATACTTTCGATTTACTACGATAGACATCACTCCCCGTACAACTCTGACTTCCACTTCAGCCTTCACGTCACTTTCTGTTTCACGTCATTTTCTGCTCCGTTGTTTTTTTAGCTTTATCTTGTTCTTCAAGTTCAACTTATCCAAAACACGGGTAGTTAAGTTGCCTAAACTCACTCTTCCTCCTCCTTACCTTAATCTTAAACTTCCAATCAAGCTTATCAAACTTCGATTTTCGTTCAACACTAACACTTAGAGCAGTGTAATCAACACTCTCCCTTGTGCTCAAGGGCGAATTCACAACAAATTATATATATAAATTTGTCCATCATATTTAAAAAACTTATACATTTATCCCCTAAATAAAAATCCTACAATTTTGTCCATACTCGACCAAGAGCCTTAAATTTACAAATATCATATACAGGCCTTTAATATTTGACAATATTATAAAATTAGATCATTGTTCAAAGTATTAAAACATCTTTCCAAGGGACTGAAAATTGTAACTGGGAGCAGAACCGAACTTGCCCAGCAGTCAGGGAAAGTGAGAACTCCGTGTTCAGAAGTTGGCTGTGTGGATATGCCCGTATAAAGACTATCAGACATCCTTGACCTAAGTTTGGTTGATGATGCCCATAAATGCAATAAATGATAATATTCTCATCTAACATCCATGCCAGTGGGATAGCAACTCGTTAACCTTGTCAGAATTTCATTCTAAAACCCAGTTTTATGTAACTTTCACATTCATCGTCTGCTAAACTGTAAATTTCAGATTAACGCTCTTCGAAATTTTAACATCTTTTTATCCAAATGATGATGGCCGATAACATAAAAATCACACACAAAAGTTTCTCTCAAATTTTTGTTTGTCTTCATTTTATGTAAAATAGAAAATGAATACAACTGTCAAAAGTTAAAAAGTCTATACAATCCAAATTCTAAAATATTCATTCCATTTCAATCCAACATAAAGAAATCGGCTCTCTTGTCCAAAAATGGTGTCTTGGTTGAGCTTTATTTAGGGCTTTTGCTCCTTCGCAATGCTATCAAAACAAATAATTCTTCAATTGTTTACCGCTATATAAAAAAAGATTCATCCTTTCAGCATCGAAAGATCATCTGTCAACAGATTATTAATCATAAGATTTGCTCCAGCAGGAATGACCTCAGATCCATCCACACTGGGGAAATTTCTTCATGATCATTCAATTCGCCTAGGTACATATGTATATGTGTTTGTGTATGCTAGGACCCAGTCCACACCAGAATTTCATCGCAACTTGGTTAATGCCCGAGAGTCTATAGAACAAACAGTTAGCATATGTATTTTTGGAGAGTTTTCAATCATCCCTGAATGCACTCTCATGTAATTACTTCCCTAAATTAGCAGATTCTACTTACCTTTGTATAGGCTAGATTAGTGGTACTGATAAGCTAGATTAGTGGGTTCTTCATCCCTATTTATACTGTAATCATCCTTGATAATAATAGACAAGAATTACAGCAAAATCATCATGGTATCAGAGCACCCTCTGTCTTGAACAGAATCTGATCCTTTTCTTTTTTTTTTCTCTCTTCTCGTTCAACCAGCCATCTTCATCCCTCCAGCCTTACAATTCAATGGAGAATTCTCAAGATTCTATCACCATGTCTTTGAACAACATCCCAACGCCTTTGAATAATGTAGCTCAAAGCAATGTTTCCCTCACTAATGGAAATCTGATATCTCTTAACGCATCCTCTCAGATTCCATTCAAACTTTCAAAAAATGGTGCCAACTATGCATCATGGAGATCCCAGATGACCAATCTTCTCTTTGGTTACGGACTCCTCAATTTTGTCGATGGAACGGATACTTGTCTGCCACAAACTGATCCTCGATATCATCTATGGGCTCGCCAGGATCGTCTCGTACTTCTTGGCATTCAGGCCACAGTTCATAGTACAATCAGCCCCACAATAAATAATTGCACCACCTCTGCCAATGCCTGGAACAAATTGGAAACAAGCTTTGCCAATCGATCCAACACCAGGATGCTCTCTATAATATCCTCCCTCATGACAAACAGGAAGGAAGGAAAATCTGTAGCTACGTACATGAACACAGTAAAAAGTCTGGTTGATGATCTAGCACTCATTGGGCACCCTCTCAATGATGCTCAAATCATGTCATACACACTAAATGGATTAGCTAATGAGTTCAAAGAATTATCGGCAGCTGTTCGTGTTCGTGATACACCTATCTCCTTTGAAGACCTCTATGATAAATTAATTGATGAAGAATTAATCCGCAATCATGGAGAACCCAAGGAAGAAGAAGTGCAAATCACTGCACACTTCACTCAAAGAGGCCGTGGTGGTCGAGGCAATTATCGCAACAGTCGAGGAGGCCATCGGGGCAGCCACAATGGCTCAGAAAACAATCATAGTGGACAAACCATCCTGCACAATTACATGCACACAAATCGTCAGCAACCAACTCGACATCCAAACTCACATGGAAGGGTTATGAGTTATTCAAACTACCCATCAGACTCACCCTCTTGGAATCCAAACTTTAACTCCAGGGGTCACAGCCAGCCCCACATTGTGTGTCAATTGTGTGACAAACCTGGACATAATGCCAAGACTTGTCGATCGCGTGGCCAACCTTCAACTTATCTCTCTCAACCTCAAGTAAATCTGGCAGAAGGCGACTCAAGCAACACTAACAACTGGATTCTTGACTCCGGAGCCACCCATCACATCACTTCCGACCTACAGAACCTCTCCATGCACTCTAACTATGTTGGAAATGAGGATGTTGTTGTCGGTAATGGTAATGGTATCTCCATCTCTCATGTTGGCTCTTCCTCCATTAATTCTCCTACTACCTCATTTACATTGGCTAATGTTTTGTGTGCACCCTTGATAAAAAAGAACCTAATATCTGTTTCACAATTTTGTAAACAAAATGGTGCATCCATTGAATTTCATCCTGATTTTTTTCTTGTGAAGGACTTGAATACAGGGGCATACTTGGCGAAAGGCCGGAATAGACACAACTTGTATGAGTGGCCATCTTCAACCTCACATATCCAGCAGCCCACTCTCAATCCATCTACCTCAATTGCTCTATCCTCGCAACTATGGCATCAACGTCTTGGTCATCCCTCTCCTCTAGTTCAAAAGCAAATCCTAGATTGTAATAATATTCATTCTTCTGGTTCATCAGCACATACAGTGTGCGACTCTTGTCTTTGTAACAAAAGTCATAAACTCTCCTTTAAAACTTCGTCTATCAGTTGTGACAAACCCTTTCAAGTTATTTATTCGGATGTTTGGGGCCCTTCCCCTATCACTTCCCTTGGAAATTTTCGATATTATGTTATTTTTATTGATTATTTTACAAAGTACACCTGGTTATATCCTCTAAAGTTGAAATCTGATGTACTTAAAATCTTTGAGAAATTCAGCAACCTTATCGAAAACTACTTTAACACCAAAATCAAAACCATATACACAGATGGTGGTGGGGAGTATCAAGCACTGTCTCACCTCTTATCAAAACTTGGAATCCAACATCTCACATCTCCACCTTATACACCCGAACACGTTGGCTCCGCTGAGCGCAAACATCGTCATATTGTAGAAACTGGCCTCACACTTCTCCATAATGCTGCCATTCCTCTACGTTTTTGGCCACAAGCCTTCCAAACTGCCATCTACCTCATTAACCGTATGCCGACACCTGTTCTTCAACACGATACACCCTACCACAAATTATTTAGTCATAACCCCAATTACACCTCCCTCCGAGTCTTTGGTTGTCTTTGTTACCCTTGGCTTCGTCCTTACAATACTCATAAACTCGAATCTCGCTCCCGACCATGTGTGTATCTCGGCTTCTCCCTTCCTCACCACTCCTTCCTTTGCTTTGACATTCAATCACAGCGTCTCTTTATATCCAGACATGTTGTCTTCTTTGAGCAAATATTCCCCTACAAAACCATAGTGTCTCATGATATATGCATCTCTCATAACACATTCTCCAAGTATCTTTCCACATTCACAGAAAAACATTTAACTCAATTAACAACAACCACTGATGAATCACCACATTCTATCACCTCAGCCCCGTCACCACCTCACTTAATTCCAATATCTCCTTCCAATCCACTCAACACTCAACATGCTGTTACTACTCCGTCTTCTCCCAGGCCTGCTCCTTGTCAGTCTCCAACACAGGTAAGAAATTTTTCCCCTTCACTTACCACATTTGCAAATCCACATGCTGCCGGCACACTTAATATCACCCAAAATGACCAACTATCCGCACCTAATCACTCACAAACCAAAACATCAACCATCCCGTCCCGTTTTATAACCCGTGCCCAAAATAACATCTACAAACCAAAAAAACCCTTTTCTCTAAATACCACTACATCTCCTTCCCCTTCTCACCTAGAACCTACATCATTTACTCAAGCCAACAAACACTCACAGTGGCGTGATGCTATGCGTGACGAATTTCTTGCTCTTCAGCATAATAAAACCTGGTCCCTTGTCCCCTTCTCTCCAACACAAAACATTGTTGGCTGTAAATGGGTTTACAGGATCAAGAGGAACTCAGATGGTTCTATTGCTCGATATAAGGCCCGTCTAGTAGCTAAGGGATTTCACCAACGACCGGGCATTGATTTTACTGATACGTTCAGCCCCGTCGTCAAACCAGCCACCATCCGCCTTGTTCTTACTATTGCTGTGGCTCGTGGTTGGCCTTTACAGCAGTTGGATGTTAACAATGCCTTCTTACAAGGTAATCTCTCTGATTGTGTCTTCATGCAGCAACCACAAGGCTTTGTTAATGCTCAATATCCGTCTCATGTTTGTAAGCTACAAAAAGCCATCTATGGCCTTCGTCAAGCTCCTCGGGCATGGTATAATGAACTTCGGTCCTTCCTTCTAGCATATGGCTTCATAAACTCTAAAAGTGATGCTTCTCTCTTTATCTACAATTCAGCAGCCAGTATTATGTATTTACTTGTATATGTCGATGATATTATTCTCACCGGCAATAATTCATCTACTATAAGTGACTTCACTACTCGACTATCCAACCGGTTCTCCCTTAAAGATCTTGGCACGCTCAACTATTTCTTAGGTGTTGAGACCCATTGAACTTCTAGTGGGTTGTTCATGTCTCAGCAGAAATATATTCTTGATCTGCTTCAGCGAACTAACATGCAGGATGCCAAGGAAGTCAATACACCATCCGCCACCTCTGAAAAACTAAAACGTGATGATGGCTCCCCCGGTCATGATCCAACTGAGTATCGTCAAGTGCTTGGCTCCCTCCAATATCTCTCCCTCACACGGCCAGACGTAAGCTATGCAGTCAATAAATTAGCTCAATTTATGCATAAACCAACCTCTAATCATTGGCTTGCTGTAAAACGGATCCTTCGATACCTTAAAGGCACTTCTCACTATGGTATTTTCATTTCGGCTACATCTCCAATTAATCTTCATGCCTTTGCTGATGCTGATTGGGCTGGGGATGCTGATACACGTCACTCTACATCTGCCTATGTTTATTTCTTGGTTCTAATCCTGTTAGCTGGAGTTCTAAGAAACAGTCTACCATAGCCCGCTCCTCAACCGAAGCTGAATACCGTGCCATTGCAGCTGCAACTGCTGAGGTGAATTGGCTCACAAACTTACTCCATGAACTGGTTATTCCACTTCGAACTTCTCCAACAATTTACTGCGACAATATTGGCGCTACTTATCTATGCTCCAACCCGGTCTTTCACTCACGTATGAAGCATATTGCAATCGACTTTCATTTTGTACGTGATCAAGTATCTCGCAAACTGCTTCGCATTTCTCATGTCCACACAACTGATCAACTTGCGGACTCTCTCACCAAACCTTTGGCTCGGCAGCAATTCATTATCCATCGCTCCAAGCTTAGCGTCCTTCCTGGACCCTTGCGCTTGCGGGGGCATGATAGAACAAACAGTTAGCATATGTATTTTTGGAGAGTTTTCAATCATCCCTGAATGCACTCTCATGTAATTACTTCCCTAAATTAGCAGATTCTACTTACCTTTGTATAGGCTAGATTAGTGGTACTGATAAGCTAGATTAGTGGGTTCTTCATCCCTATTTATACTGTAATCATCCTTGATAATAATAGACAAGAATTACAGCAAAATCATCAAGGAACACTCAAGCTTCCCTATTTTCAAGATGAAAATTTGTAGAAAAACCCTTCAATCGATTACTGATCGGCAAACCTCTTTTCTCCATCTCTTCCGCAACAGAATCAGCGTCAGCAATTCTTTTAACTTTTATTAAACGGCTTGCCAAGAACTCAAAGTTCTCAGCATCTAACCTCCTATCCCTCTCTGCAAAACTCTTCACATACTCCGCCGCCTGCGAAAAATAGCCAGATCTCACCATCTCTTTTATAACGTGCCCATGGGTGGAATACATCACCTGCATTCCATCTTCCACTATCCGCCGCATCACTCGTAACGCCACCTCCAACTTCCGTGCCTTGCACGCCCCAAGCACAAGAGCGTCATACGTCCTCGCGTCCGCAACCATACCTTCTTCCTCCAGTTTCACCAGCACGTCGGCTGCTGCCTTTAAGTCTCCTACGCAACAATACGCCGTAAGGATGTAATTAAGGGCCGTCACGTCAGGCTTCACTTTTAGCACTCGCATCACCTCCACCACGCGCCACGCCGCTGCCGTCTCCTTTCTCCGCGTCAGCGCGTTGAGTATGGGGTGAAACGTGACGGAAGTG
Organism: Haberlea rhodopensis; assembly: GCA_907163345.1. Lineage (NCBI taxonomy): Eukaryota > Viridiplantae > Streptophyta > Magnoliopsida > Lamiales > Gesneriaceae > Haberlea > Haberlea rhodopensis. The sequence goes on along the minus strand of CAJQUN010000031.1, from coordinate 684,430 downwards.
GCGCCATATTTTTTACTCACCATTGTTTCCGCCACGCGCAGGGCATCCGCCGTGCGGTGCAGCCGTGCAAGCTGAGCCACTGCCCCGTCATGCGCGTGCTTTCTGGTGAACCAATCATTGAGAGTGGCGAGATTTTGCAGGAGTTCGGGAAGTACTGCTTCGTCGGTGGATAAGAAATTGAAGGTGTTGGTGGTGTTAAAGTGGCCGTCTCTCATACGTTTCATGAGTAAGTGGCAAACGGCGGCAAAATCTCTTTGGCGGCCGGCAGCATTGATCAGGTCATCATAGGCGGTGAGTGACGGAGTTGGGGATACAGTACGGTTAGGGTTATGGATGCTGAAGTAACGGGCCGCTGCTTTGAAAATTGGCACGCTGTTGATTCCATTTTTGGTAAGCCGATTACGTCCCGCGCCGCCGAGTATGGGCTTGGCAGCTCCCATCTGCATTATCAGATCGGCACAGGGCCAGGCGGGACAGATCGTGTATAGCAGTAAAGGTGTGTTGGTCCTTGGTGGTTTGTTTGTTGCTGCCCTGAAACTGTCCTTAGGGCTTCATCCACCATCCATATAGAATCTTTTTTTTCTTTTAAAAAAAATATTCCAATGAAGAGTGATGATGTCTATAAGGGCATTGTCCTTAAGGGCATCATCAAACAAACCGTCATTCGACGGGTCGGGTTTTTATTCTATCGTTTTTCGAGTCCATTTAAGATAATTCGGTTGGGGGCTTCCACGATTTGTTTAGTTTGGTTTTCAAAGTTGTGTTTGGTTTTACAATTATACGAAATACCTAAAATAATCCTTGACTCCATTGAAAAATATCAGTATTTTGCAAGAATATAATTATTGTTCGACAATTTCATTTAATTAATATGTAAAGTGAGATATAATTTAATATATGTGTTTTAAAATATAAATTATAAATTAAATATTTGTCAAGTAGATCTTGGATAATTATTTAATCATTCCGTGAAACAATTTTCAATTTGCTGGAGCATGGGTTGAAAAAAATTGAAGGCAAATCTATTTCATGTTCCCAACTACAAACCACATGTGTTAATTTCAACAATGTATACAAAATGACACATGAAGCAATCTACATAACCAAGTTCCGACGACCACCCATTACAACAACAATAAATTACCAATAAGCATTAACAACTAAGAAGCAAAGCTGCACAAAAAATGTACAATCTTATCATACCAATTAAACTTCAAGCAGCAACCACATCAGAAAATCTGAAGAAGCTAGAATAGCTTTAAACAAAATAGCAACAACATAATTCATACCCCAACTTGCACAGCCTTATCAACGCCAAAACAGCAGATATCCCCAACTTGCACAGCTTTAACCATACCAAAGCAGCAGATGTAATAGCCATAGAAAATACAATATGTAGAGCATATTTGATCCAGTAAATTGGTTTTATGCCATCCCAATAATTTATCAAAGCAATCAGGTTTAAAAACAACAGTAGCCATACTAGTGAAGATATGTCAACTGTATGAATCCCAACCCAATCTAACCAATTCTATTCGATATATCTATACACTTATATCTATTTACTTGTTTTTTATAACAAGTTTATTTTCTGGTTATAAGCACAAAAACGAAAGAACCTACAGGAACTAAGATTTTGTCTCTTTGAACTTTACCCCGTAGTGCAGAAACTATTTCTTTTGATTAAACTTTTCAACGAAGTATTTGAATGATAACACTGAAAGTGAAGATATGCCAACTGTTATGCCTTGAATAAATTAAGGTATAATAATTATGTTGAAATGCACTTATAAAACATCGGGATATATAAATAAAATACCCGAGAAGAGAAGAAACACTGCCCAGGAAGAGAAGAAACCCGCCCGGGAAGAGAAGAGAAACAACCCGGGAAGAGAAGGAACCACCCGGGAAGAGAAGAGAAGAACCGGGGCACGAAATTTGATACGAAATTGACACATGTACATGCATGAATGATGACAACTCACATTTCAAGTTCCAATAAAATGTCATGATGAACAAAAGCATTGTAGATGCATGTCAGATGAAATGATTACATTGACTTTCAATTCCTTCAATTATATAAAGAGAATGACCGATGGTTTCAAGAGGGGGCTTCATCAATAATACTACATCAAACACCATTTTTACACCATTTTCTCTTCACTTTATTTTTTGTACAAAAAATATTGCAACTCTTTGATATTATAGTAGAATTTATACTGGACTAGGTCCCGTGATTTCCCTTCGATTTGAGGGGTTTCCACGTAAAAACATCGTGTCTAATTTAATTTATGCTACCCGGTAATTCAATTACCATGAACAAGAATTACTTCAGTAAAGCCTCAATGACTCACGTACACATTCTCTATTCTCACATCGCATAATCTGATTTATCTTCTTTGATACGAGAACAGAACATACGCAACAGGATTATTGAATCACTGAGAACCAAATTATACTACCCATTCGAAAGAAGAAAAAACAGCTTTTCCTCAGCCCAACGTGATAACCAACTCAGTTCTTAATCCACCCACTTCATGCATTAGAAGATGACAAATATGAACACGAAAGCTTCAAAATTTTCCAACTAAAAACAAAATGGAAATGCAACTGCGAGTCCGAGAGCATTTTAATATATATCAAAGTGTAGTAGCAAAGATTTTAAACTCGGGATTGGATTATTGGAATGAAAAATCGACAACCAATTCGTGCAATATTGTCACAAAATCAAATTCAATGACTTTCATTGATATAAACATTTACCATGAACCTTCGATAGGTTGAAAGATTCATAAGCTTTCATTGTTCCATAGGTCAATAAATCTACCAAAAACATAATACTGAATTCAACGCTTCTTGCATCAAAACTGCAGTGCGAAGTCGAAGACAACATCTGGAGAAAAATAACTCATTATTACGAAAATGGGATATTTCTTACAAATATTTTGCCCAAATTCCAGAAAACCGACTGAAGAAAGAAAAATTACCCATCTAATGTACTTCAACACCCATTCCCTTCATTTTCCAAGCAGCGTGAGAGAGGGCTAACTAATGACCGCTGAACAAGGGGTATATAAGTAAACGTGTGTTTAGTATCCATGTTACAGTACATTATTTGAGTACACATCACACCAATAGGGTGGGATGCTTCATGCAGATTAGTACCGGGCCTATGCAATTTTTTGGGCTTTTCAAAACGTGAGAGGAACAAATGATGTCTATGGATAATTAATTTAATCCTGTCTAATCAGTGAGCCAAACACAACCTAAAGTTATTTTAAAATATTATAATTTGGATTATAATATAATATGATGATATTAGTTACTTCATTTCGTATTGTTGATCGTTAATAGTCATTTTACTCATTGTTAATAGTCATTTAACTCTAACCGATTTGTAAATAGAGATTTTACCAATGTGGATCGCTAATATGTATTTTACCACATGTGATTTGTAAATAGACATGATTTTCAAAACATAGTACAATGCCCTTTCACACGTCATACACTTTGGGGTTTTTTTTTTTTTTTTTCAAATATTCACAAATCAAATAGAGTAAAGTGCATATTTTCAAACCAAAAATGCTGTCTATCTGAAAACCATATGGAGGTAAATTGTATATTTTCAAATTAAAGGGATGCAAATTGCTCATCTTGAAAACTACATGGGGTTTCTTGCCAAAATCCCCAATATAATGGTATAATGATTTTGAGAATCGATAAACAATTTAGATAGAAATCTGTGTACTAGTAATTAAACTTGAGCCCCTAAGAGCAATTGACTTTGGTGAAAGCCAATTCGACTTGTTCTAATCTTCTTCCATCTCAACTCCCCGCATTCCTTTTCTTCACATCTGAATTATCCAATCCAAATTAAAATTGCAAAACTTCAACTCCTTGCATTCGACTAGAACAGTTTCATCTTTAGATGTTAACTGATTATTTATGAAAAGAGGAGTTTTATGTTGGGAATTTGACCCTTCATCAACAAGATCTGCACATTTTATGGGAAAAGCAATCAAAATGAGAAATAGTAACGGCACAAGGATTTAACGTGAAAAACACCCAAAATATAAGAAAAATCACCAGGAAAATAAACTATGTGGAAAATTATTACAATCACACAATTTCTCTCACCATCCCCAAACATACTCACAAAGTTTTCCCACTAGCCACACTTTATAACTTACACATCTCCCCGTACAAGAAAAAACCTAATAAAATCTTTTTTTGATATGGAAGCCCAGTCAAAACTGCAATCACAGAGCATACTTACTAGATTCTAAAACAATAGAAGAATTTATCTAGTCTATCTAAATCTAAAACAAAAAATTGTTAAACAAGTTATTGACTAGTATACTTAAACTTGAAGCCTAAAGCCTCCTTTTATAGTAAAATGATTGACCATTTTATTTCATCTCACCAATGTGGGACAAAAACAAAGGACCAATCCAACATTTTAGCTTGCATGTCGTATAAAACACAGTCCATAACCGATGTATGAAAGAGGTTTGATATCAATAAAAATATAGAATTCTTTCCCTGAAATTTCATCTTCCTCTTTCGTTCTTCTTTCTACCTTATGCCTTCAGCTCTCCTTTCTTCTCTTTCTTCATTCTTTGAAGATTAGCGATCTCGAACTCGCCATCATAATAGTCATGCACATATGTTATACTTAAGTTAGTAATGTGTTATATCTATTTATTTTTTATCAGATAATGTGTTATATTTATTCTATATTTTACATACATACAACATGTGTACGTGGTTACTAGTAATTATCATATATATATATATATATATATATTAAAATGCATATATCAAGCTGGTCTCATCCCAAGGAGTATTCTGTTCTGTCCACATATATATTACTATTTTTTTATTATTTTACTAAAATAAGAGCCGAAGCTCATCTTCGTGTCGCTACTACTCATCTTCACTGTAAAGACATACATCCCCTTGGTGGGGAGGGCTTAACAAAAGCCCTTTCTTCATGCTCCACGAGCCAAGCACATGCTTAGAACCACAAACCAGAAGATGCTGGCCCTAGTGAGGTAAGAATTCGAATCTCATAGTCACCGAATTCGATTTCTTGCTCCCAGGTTTCGTCATTTTTACCGTAACTCCATGCGCTTGCTTGTTGGAAAAAATTGGTATGTTCCTTGAACACTATCTTTTATTGTTTGAATTGCAGCTTAAATTTTTCTTATTTTGTTTTCTTTCTGAAGTGTTAGACACTGTTTTTTGGTTATCTACTGTGGAAATATTGGGGAAAAACTGATTTTGAATGTTTTCCTCCATCTTTTTCTAAACCTAGACTATTTGAAGTTGTTGATGAGTTCAAGAAATTTTTTTGCTTTCCTGTTTTGCACATTAATTGAATTCTCTACTTGATCATGCAATCCAAAAGCAAGAATATTTACATGCTTAAAGTTATCAGGAACTATACAAAACTAAGTATCTTGCACTGTATTTTCTTTATAACATAGATATAACTCGCTCTAGTGTTTGTAGTTAACAGTAGAATTTAATTTTTAACATTGTTTCTGCTCTACACTATGGCGATTATCATACCGGTGACATGATTTGTGTCACATCTGAATCCTCGGATTTCATGTTTGTCTCCTTCAATGTTTCATCAACCACCTCCCCCCCTTTTCAGTGCAATGCCCAAGAAGGGTTAGAAGGCAACCACGCAGCTAACACCATCAAGAATGCATCAAGGGTCTTTGCCGTAGTGACAATCCCTTTAACCACGAGGTTGTTTGCTCGAAAAAATTTGTATTTTTTTACCATGAAATCTCGTAAAAATGATGATTTCTTGATTATTTATTTAATATCCGATCACCGCCATTCACGAAATATAAGATTCCAAATGTAAATTATAAATGCTGAAAAAATATTTCACTTTGTGTTGCAGGGTGTTAATCCATTCACCCCTTTAAAGAGATTTCTTATTTTCGGTCTCATCTTTTGCAGTTTCTTTTTTGCCGTAAGATGACATTTGTACATTCAATAACGCATATGAAGCCTGTCTCTTTTCCATTTCAATGTTCCTGTATTAATTAATAAATATGTTTTTTGCTATTTGACAGTATCTGTGCAGTTTAGAAAATTGACAGAAAATGTTCCATTGTTTAAAGAGGGTGGAACATTATAGTTTACCGATTTGACTACTCCTCATAGCTTGTTTATTCTTCCAGTTTTGACGGCTTTAACATTTGGATCACAGTGGAGGTTAGCCATCTTTTTTTCATATTTTCTCTGAATTTGCTAGACGATTTGAAGTTGTTGATGAGTTCAAGAATTTTCTTGCTTCGTGTTTTGCACATTAAATTGATTCTCCTCTTGATCATGTAATCAAGAAGCAAGAATATTTACATGCATAAAGTTACCAGGAACTATACAAAAACCAAGTATCTCGCACTATATTTTTTTTATAACATGGAGATTACTCTCTTAGTTTTTGCATTTAACAGTAGAATTTAATTTTTAACATGGTTTTTGCTCTACACGATGACGATTATCATACTGGGGGACGTTATTTGTGTCACATATGAATCCTCAGATTTCATGTTTGTCTCCTTCAATATTTCATCAATCCCCCCTTTTCAGTCAATGCACAAGAAGGAATAGAAGGTAACCCCGCAGCTAACACCATCAAGATGTGTCAAGAGTCTTTGCCATACTGACAATCCCTTTAACCACAAGGTCGTTTGCTCTAAAGTAATGGTACATTTTTGTTGTCTCTTTTGCCTATTTAGCTTGTACTACAATTTTGAAACTACTTTTCTCATTACCCTTGGGTTCATTGTCCATATATCTCGCTGAACATGTATGTATTGTTTTATTTCTTTTCAGGCTTTTCTACTGTTTCTATGGCTGAGTACAAAGAGTGACTATTTTAAACCTCTAGAAATTGCGATTTCCAACTTAAAAGCCTTCTTTATTTTTAAAAGCGAGGGCCTAATTTGTTGGGAATTTGTAATTTTTTCCCTAAATTTTTCCTAGCTGCATTTAGTTTTGCTATTTAGTAAAAAAAAACTTGTTATTCAATGGATAGGTACTATTGCTATGTTTAAGAATTTTTTTAGATTCTCGCTCGGCAATAATGTTATTATGGCAAGTGTATTTTATCATGTAATATCTTTTTGTCGTTATTAATCTATGTCCCATGTTTAGTTCTTCAAAACAATGTTAAGTTTAGCATTTGGGAAGGGGTCAATCAATAGCGGTAAAGAACACGTCCTCGTCTTTCTTACTTAGCAAGTCAATATATGTTGATGTCTTGCTTGAGACGATGATGGATGTTAGTTTTTAGCAAAACCTAAAATTGCAGAGCGACTGGCCCAAAAAAATTGCCCACTACGACAAACTAGTGTATATATGTATATCAAGCTGGTCTCAATCCAAGGTCCCCTTCTACCTATATATACAACTGTATGGTAATCACAACAAACTCGTAAATATTGAAAAGCTCAAGTTGGCCTATTTTCAACATCAGATAAATTAATCGAGAGATTGTAACTGCTTGAGCATATATAACCCAAGTCGAAGAACCATGGCTGCAAATACTTATAAAATTCATAAGTATATATAGCATGTGGCCTGCAGCTCAGAAATGACATTGGAAATAGTAGCCATTTAGGTCGATCATCTCTGTAGCCCACCCAATTTTGTCCCCACACTGTCAAATTCCTCAAAAATTAAAGTATTAGTGTGGTCCCATCTGATGCATCTTTATTTCTTGTTTTGGATTTAATAAGGTTCAAAGGCTGTGTCGTTGGAGGAGACATGTCCACACCATTTTTAATCTCGTGTGCTGGTTAGGTTTAACTTGTCTATCTATTAATACACATCTTGTGCAAGTGCTGGTATTCTAAAATTTTGATTCAAATGTTGATTAACGTCTGATATCACCAAAAAGTGTGATCTTCAATAAATATTAGTAAGAGGTAATAAAATATCTCACTGTTTTTCAATGCCAATAATAATTACGTCAATTTTGCTTTGGATCATCACCTCAGAGACCTGGAATCACGAAATAAACGTGAGAAGGGGACCGAAAATTTTTTCAGCGTGTCCCCTCCGATGCTCAAGTCAGTCCAGAGGATACGAGAAAATATACACTTGTAAAGTAAGTGAAAGAAATTATGAATGTCTCAACATGTAGATTGAACCTGATATGTCTAGGCAGGGGAATAAGAGTTACCATGCAGCAATGACTCCTTACATGTCTATCCATATCTTTATCAAGATATGATAAGATCTCGTGAATGTAATCAAATCTCTGATATTGCCCCCGCAGATCTCGCACTTGCCTTAATTTTGGAGATACCGTTCCCTGATGTCCATGTATTAAGCAAGCTAAGAGTTCGCTGTAATGTTTGAAGGAGGGCGAACAGGTGAGGCATAACACGTCGGCCCAACAGGTCGGTCCTACATAAAGAGGTCGGACGAAGAAACGAGGTCTTCTGAAATGCCACAATGAAGCGACATAACAAGGTCGACCTATCAGGTGATTATTATTTAGGGGTATCAAAGTCCAATTAAAAGTAGGCCTTTTTTTATTTATTACAAAACCGCAGGTGTCGTGGCGGGGTTAAAGCAAAACCCTACCCGTTTATTCCATAGAACTCGTCAATACAAGAGAGAGGACCAAACCAAAACCGCCATTCCGATTGGAGGTGTTATGTTACTCTGAATTAAAAAAAAAATGATCTGTCGACTTTATTATAAAATTTATACCCCACATAAATCAAAGGGTGCGTAACAGTTACATTTAAAAAAAAATTGTAAGTTAATTGTTCTCGAGGGAGGTGCCTAGGTTCTTTCTTTACGGTCTCGGTTAGCTGAAAACGGATAATATATCATTGCTGTTATGGATGGTTTGGACTTATGTACGTAGGATATAAAGAACCGATGGATCACATGTTGCATCATTTGGTGTCAATTAGAACAAAAATTGGGTTGCTGCTTGGGAAACTCTGAATGAGTATTATATAAGTCATTTGGAATAATATGAACAAGTTATTATTTACGAATAACACTTTGTTGATCCATAACTTTATTGATAACATTAAAAGTAGACCACAGAATTGGTTGAATGTTTCAATCCCAGGCTTGACACTATATACATTGACTTTTGACTTCGAGAACGGGGCGTGTACTTTTGGTTGAATTTGTAAATTAGCACCAAGGTATGTGACTTACCAACAGCAAGCCGGCCTCTACTGTTACATTTCTTCTAGTTGTAGCAGTTGATTTTGTTTGTAACTGTGTAATTGTGTGAGCATCTATTTTGCTCGTTACTAATAAAATTTTTGCCTTATAGAAAAAAGGGTATTATATCATTCTAATCGCATAAAATTATATTTTATAGTATGCATACTTATAATTTACACCCATTTATTGAATAAAATGATCTCATTCTATCATATTTTTGATATTATTAATTATACAAAAAAGATTTATAGTATTGTTGGGGTTGCATTTATAAACTTTTGAATTCAACTTTCACAAATAATATTTTTCTATTTTTATCATGTTATTCTGCAAATTTGCTATACATTAGGTTAATTAATTTTAGTCAGTCAAAGGAAAAACAAATCGAATTTGTGATCTCTTAATGATTTTTTTGAAAAGTAAGAAATATTTAAGACCTTGATCAAAGCAATAATTAGTAATTACCAAGTCATTCAAAGAAGATACAAATTATATTCGAATTTTTTTTTCAGTTCTTTTGGATTCTTTATCAATCAGATAAACATACGTCTAGTGTTTATCTATCATAAATTATTATATTCGTAAAAATTAATGGCAATAACCAAAATATATTTTTAATTTCTGCATTGATCATGTCACGCGAATAGAACCGAGTGTGATATATATAAGTAATTATATGTTGAAGCATATGACTTATATATCTAAAGTGTGTAGATGTTGGAATATAGGGGAGTGGAATAGGGGTGTAACCGAACCGAATTGAATTTTAAGGAAATTATAGTGTTCGAGTTCGAAATCGAATTGGCATATTCGAAGTTCGATTCGAAGCTCAAACTTCAATTATTTTCGGCTCGAGTTCGGCTCGAAACGTAGCTCGAATTCGAGCTCGATTCGAAAGTGTCGAACTTTACTTCTAGCTTTTCGAGCCACAACTAAATTTATGGTTCGAAAATAAAAGCCCGATTCATGATTCATACCTAAATATTATAATCAGCCCCCACATTAACCTCGATATTAATAACTTGTTCAAGCTGATCAGAACTGGAGATTTTTTGATGTTACCTCAGAGGCACTGCCCTTAGAGGCCTATCTATCATGCATTGAGAATATTCCATTTGAAATATTCTCAATGTATGGTAAGATGTACCCCTAAGTACAGTACCCATAAGGGTAGCATCAGATAAACGGGGTCACTGAATTTTAAATTGAAGAAGATGTAGCCATATTTGAGAAACATACTTTTAAGCAAAAAAAAAAAAAAACAATCAATCTTCTTTTGCAATTGAAGAAGATGTCTCGCATAAGAAGATGTCGCAAGAATAATTAGCCATACTTCTCTTCTTTTTTATTATATATATTCACTAAAAAAAAAAAGATCCATGAACAAACAACATAATAAACAACATTTCAACATTCAGTGATGGGGAAAACAAGAAGAGCCAAGAACAAAAACAGAAAAACAAAAATAAGAAAAACACAAAAGAGAAGTAGTATATCTTTACGGGGACGATTGGGAGAGGCTCGGTGAAGATGAGGGGCGACGGCGTGAAGACGATGGGGCGGAAAGGGAGAATCAGCGGCACGCTGTGAAGACTATGGGGGTAAGAATGGAGGATGAGCTGTTAAAAAAAAAGGTTTATAATCTTTGTCCTTAAGACAATATTGTCCCACTATGGTGCTAACGGTTTACTTTGGCAATTTGTCTCCCAAGATACAACGACTATGATTTGTGATAGGAGCACTCCAAATCACAAATCCTTTAAACCACAAAGGTTTAAAAGCGCTCAATATTCAACAATGATGAAGATCCATAAAATTACTCAAATTTTGACATTCTATATGATGTGAATTTCTAAATTTCATGTCTAATTCATTCAAGGGTTGTTTCTTATATATTATACCAAGTGGTGTCATCAAGAAACACTCTTCGGAAGCATCCAATCATGAAAAATTGCACCCCAGCAATCCACGTGCTCGGTTTTTTGTCCATTTTTCCGATACTTAATTTTAATTCATTAAACAATTTCCCAACAACAATATGAAAAGAATTTTGTGTAACCTTAAACATTCATTCATCAATAAACCCAGCCGCCACTAGCTATTGTGTATTCAACCACGATAAATTTTTGTGTTGTTTTTCCATTATGTTTTTCGTATACTTTTTTCACAAGTTGTTGCACATTTAATTTGAACCAGAGATCTTTTTATATCAACCAGTTCATTCCTACAATTGTGATTGTTCCAATGCCCAAGCAAAACGGAGGTTATGCAAAAGTGCACTTACATAATTGTTTGTGTATAATTACAATTTATGCATATGATATCACTTGTTGATTTAATTTGAATATAACATTCTACTATTTATTTTTGGATCTATACTTTCAATTCCAATTAAAATTCATACAGAAATAACCAACACATATGGTGAGAAATTAATTTCATTCCTTTTAGATAAATTTCGGGTTCAAATCTTTGGAGAAAATAGAAGTTATCGGTTCAATTTCAAACTTATTTGAGTCCGAAAAATCATACAAAGAAGCACTTTAAAAAGTCTGATATATTATAACAATTGATATATATATATATTATTAGAAAACTTTGAAAATAACTTAGCTTTTCCTGAATGTGGGAAAACTACTCACATTTACAAATTAACAACTTAGGTATGTTTTCCTAAAGTAAAATATTATGCATGCATAAAATTAAAGCATGCACATCGGAATTTTCTTATAACTTGGACTAATTAACACATATTTCACACCAATTTTGCGAAATGTGTGTATATTATTGAGCATATATAATAGTAGGACCAAACAGTTACTAATAGGCCAAAAGTTATAGCTGTTAGCAAAGACTCAACTTTATTTTCTTATACAGTAGCGGCATAAAACCCTGTACTAGATAGGAAGTGGCTGCACCACGTGGGAGCCAATGAGTCAGGCTTATTATTACATAGACGGTAAATAACATTTCATCTACAAGCGCACAGAGGATAAACCGTGTAATTCCCAACATATACATCAAAATTACGAATAAAACTCTAAAACTCATTGGTTATGCTACATAGCATGACCAAAAATTAAGAGAATAAAACATTAGACACAGCTGGGAAACGACATAAAATCAAGACTGTGGAGTGTTTGGACATATCAAGTTTTTTATAATCGTTTTATAAAATATAGTTACAGACTTGAAAAAAATCATATAATTTTGCAATGTATTCTTTTTATATGTTAGGATTGGTAATTTAATTTTAAATTTTAAAAAATAACGTTCTGTTTCTTAATTAAGCTACTATTTGATGGATGATATTATCAAATTTTAAATATACTAATATGGATGTCTTAAAATATAATATTAGCGACACTTTTCATAATTTTGGTATATTTATTTGATCGAATATTTTTATTTATATGTCAATAATTCGTATATATGTTTAGGACTTTAGGCATATGCTTGTGTACCTTGTCTAATTTTTTTTTAAAAATTCATGTCACCAAAATCGTGTCTTCTCCCTAACATTATCTATACTAATGACCTCTGCACGTGTTGCGTGCATATACACATGCAATAAATGATAGGGGCATTCATATATTTATACATATGTAAATGTAAAATTATATTCTTAGCATTTTATGTTTGTGTTTTTGTAATTTTAGTCCTCTATATTGTCAAATTTCAGCTTTAACCCATCATGTTTTTGCATTTTTTACATTTTTAATTAATTTTCGCGTGATGATGATGTAGAGTGTATGTTTTCGAAGTCATGTAAACACTAATGAAAAAATATATACATATCGAAGGATCAAAATTACTAAAACCGAAAGATATAGGAATATCTCACGATATAACGTAACAAAGTCTGATTAAATTAGGGGAGTAAACGAACCGAATCGAGTCAAATATGAGGAAATTTTAAGGCTCGAATTTGGCTCGAACTAAGTCTACTCGAGTTCGGCTCGAATTAAAGCTCGGCTGGAGCTCGAGTTCTGCTCGAAAAATTCGAATATGTTCGCGAGCTATTAGAACTATTACTTTAAAATAAATACTCGAAAGGCTCGAAATATACTTATTTAATTACATATATTAATAAAATATTAAAGCTCGCGAGCTTCGAACAAAAATTGGATCGAGTTCGGCTCGAAAAAAATTTCGAACATGTTTGAGTTCGACTCAAATTCGATAATTTTGAATACGAATCGAATACTTTCGAGCTGGCTGGAAAAGCTCATGAACAAACTCGATTCATTTGCACCCAATTGATATAAACATTGAAAACGAGAAAAAAAAAATATTTCGTAAGCAAAGACATGTATGTAAATTTATGTGTGTGTAATGCGCGTATACACACACTTCCAAACTATATATAATGACCACCGCCCTCATCTACCATTTACAGACAATGCTTGCAGATCCCTAACATTTACTCTCTCTCTCTCTCTCTCGACTTATTGGGTAAACACAGAACGAGGCAAAAACCCTACTACACTCTTCCCCACTTTTAATTTTAATCGTTCACCTCTCTTATTAGCCACTCACTATGAGCGGTGGTGGTGCAGTTTCAGACACTAATATTCATCAACCTCCTCAAGAAAGCTTCATTTTCAACGATTCTCCACCCATTTCTGGAAGTTCTTCCCCCGCTGCCACCGCCAGTGATGGCAATGCAGCTGGTGGAAGCTGTAAGAACAAGAAATGTAAAGGGAAAGGAGGGCCGGATAATGGAAAGTTCAGGTACAGAGGAGTGAGGCAGCGGAGCTGGGGGAAGTGGGTGGCGGAGATCCGCGAGCCAAGAAAGCGGACGAGGCGATGGCTGGGAACTTTTGCCACCGCGGAGGACGCGGCGCGTGCATATGACCGGGCTGCGGTTATCTTGTATGGATCGAAGGCGCAGCTAAACCTCCAACCCTCTGGCGGCGGTGATGGAGGTGGCGATGGTGGTGATTCTTCTTCTCAGTCTCGAAATAGAACCTCTTCTTCGTCTAACACTCATACCCTACGTCCATTGCTTCCTCGGCCATCAGGGTTTGGCCTCACTTTCTCAAATCCGGCGCCGCCGCTTGCGGTGGGAGGAATGGGGTCGAACTACATTCCGTACGGACTGTACTCTACCGTACAATACCCAAACATCCTTCAAGAACAAGTAGGAATAGAGCAACATCAGTACGGAATGGGTGATTTGAATGTTGAAGCTGACCCCACAAGAAAAGAAACCTCCTCTTTTTATCAAAACTATAGTATAAATAATCATCATCAACAGCACCAGCACCAGCAGAATTTGCAGCACTTTGGATACGATGAGATAAATTCACTCGTGGGTTCAGTGGGTTCGAGCATGTCTCTTGAATCCACTCAACCTGTGGCTGCGCCGCCTGTTACAGATCCAGCGACGGTGCTGAATGGATACGTTGATTCCCCTTCATGGCCGTTGGGTACCGAAGATGAGTTACCCCCGACTAATATTTGGGACTATAGCGATTCATTCTTGTTTGATAGTTTTTGAAAATTAATCATGCTTAACTGTTTTGAGCTTCTTGCATGGAACTAATACTACAGGCAAGAAGCTAGGGTTTCCGAAGTTCATAAAATTGATTCTATGTTGTCCACGAATCACGATTGAATATAGCTAGCTGATGAATTCACAGGATTTATATGTTAATAATTAATATTTATTTGGTTAATATATTATTAACATAATATCAAGAATATTTAATCCAGAAGATTGCGCACTATCTGGATAACCACCCACTATCTTTAAGTGGAGTAACAATGTCAAACTCTATTTGGGAATTTATTTTTATGCAATCTTTATGTGCATTTTTTGATTATTTTTATTATGGATAAATGTACCATAATTTATGTAGAGCATAAAATATTTTTATGCTGAATAATTAAGATGTCTAAGTAATTCGTATAGTTTAATTGATTAAAGTATAGTCACAGCAGCTTTAATTGATTAAATTATTCATTAATCATGTGAATTACATAAAGTTCAATAGACAATATTTAGATGAACTAAAATATAGCATAAAATATTTTTTTTTTTATGCCTTCAGAATAAATGTCTAAGTGATTCGTATAGTTTAATAAATTAAAGTATAGTCACAGCAGCTTTAATTGATTAAATTATACATTAATTTTGTGGATCACGTAATGTATAATAGGCATTACATTAATTCAACTATTGCATAGTTTTATGCATTCAGATTAGATTAAATGTCTATGTGATATGCATTATATGATTGATTAAAGTGTAGCCACGGCAGCTTTAATTAATTAAAGTATGCATTAATTTCTCAAACATCACATAAGCTAAATAGACATTACTTGTAATTAATTATATTTGATATAATGGAATTTATCCCACAGGAAATTTTATTATATTAAATATGTTTAATTAGGATGAGATATTGAATTATTTTCTTAATTTGCCCACGGGTATTAAGAATGTCGGATAATTCGATAGTTTTATCATAAAGTTATATGAATTTATTTGAATTAGAAATTTAGCCCATATGTAATTTCTATGTCAGCGATTCATATGTTATTGCATGATTTACATGGGTAAAACAAGTCATTTGGTTATTTGCTTCGAAAATTGTGATATAAGCATGCATTTTGAATTTTCTTGCAGTTATTCAACCTGTTAATTTATCTGATATGAAATGTGAAGTTCATGAACTCAAAGGTGATAACTATAAGGTGTGGAAGGAGAGGTTCTTCTCCATTTATATATTGATTATGCTATACGGAAAGACAAACCACCTGCTATTATTGAAACCATCACTTTGGATAATATTGATCTTTAAGATAAATGAAAACTATCTAATCGTCTCTCTGTTATGTTCATAAAGACCAAGATTTCTGATGGGATCAGGGGTTCTGTCGATCAGCATAATAATGTCTGTAATTTGCCGAAGGCTACTGATACTCAATTTAAGTCTTCGGATAAGGCATTAGCAATCACCTTTATTTTGAAGTTTTCATCGATGGAGCTCACTGGTATTAGAGGAGTACGTGAGCATATCATGCACATGAGGAATATAGCAGCTCATCTTAAGGCACTTGAGGTTGAGATGTCTGATACTTTCCTGGTGAACTACATTCTGAACACTTTGTCATATCAATACGGTCCATTTAAGATTTCCTACAACACACATAGGAACAAATGGTCAATAATAAACTTATGACCATGTGTGTTTAGGAAGAGGTCGATTGGCTATGGAGCAGACTGAAAGTGTGCATGTAGTTACCCATATAAGGAAGAAAGTTCAGTACAAGCATAAGGGGAAAGGCAAAATGCCTATTCAGCTAGACATTAAGAAGGAAATCAAGTGTTTCTTTTTTAAGGAAAAGATCACATTAAGAAAGATTTTCCTAAATTTCAACAATAGCTTGAAAGGAAAGATACTCAATTCTCATTTGTCTGTTATGAATCCAATATGATTGATGTTAATCATAACACATGGTGGATTGATTCTGGTACTAAAACCCATTATTGATATTAAGAGATGTGTTGTGAAGGAGAATTCCTCTACTTTGTGGCACCGGAGATTGGGACATATCTTCATTGATAGAATTAAAAGATTAGTGAATGATGAAGTACTTAGTGCTTTGGATTTTACCGATTTTGACACTTGTGTGGACGCATTAAGGGTAAGCAGACCAACATGTCAAAGAAAGGTGCTAAGAGGAGTTCTGATATATTGGAGATCATACATACAGACATATGCAGTCCTGATATGGATTCGTATGGTCAGAAATACTTCATCACCTTCATTGATGATTATTCACGATATATGTATCTCTACTTGTGTAAGGACCCTAGTTCCTTAAGTGCGGATTAAGGCGTAAATAAAAATTTACATGCATTTTACAGAGTATAAAGGTTGTGTTGATGCCCTGAGCTATTAAATTACAGTGCCAAAATAAAGTTCCAAAAGGGATTAGTTACATTCCCAACCAATGGATGCTAATCCTATAGCTTTACACTACTCCTAGAGTAGATACTATGCAAGAGAATAAGCCTGCTACCAAGAGCACTCCTCACTAGCTCATCGCATCAACCCGCCTTAGCCCCTTCCGCCCAAAAGTACCTACAGGAACAACCCCAAAACCATGAGCATGTATATAAATCATATCCACAATAAAATGATCATAATTCAATGCATAAACCGTAAATGCAATTCACTTCCTGTATTTAACACATTTAAAAGCTCCCTTGGTTGTCCCTGTATCACAATAATAATCAAAGGATTATAATGCCAATGTGCATGTCATGACATGTATCCATTCCGTGTATACTAATGGCCAATTTCCATTCTTATTATATCAGTGGCATAATACCCCTCGCGTTTATATCACAGCGGCATTAATACCTGTAAGGACCCCCGTGGCCTTAACCCGTTATTAGTGTATTAAGCCATATCATTAGTGCATATTATCATACTATCAGGGGAAAAAAAACCATATGCAAGTGTAACACCATATGTTATCCAGAAATTTCTTGCATTTTAAACCACATAATATTCAAATTCCCCAACCATGATTATCCAAATAGCATGCACCCTCATAATACACTAACACACTCTTAGTTCATTTAGCAATTCTATATCTAATTGCGTGCAAACCATAAATGAACAGAGAAGAGCCGTAGCCCGTTTATACATTCCATATACACGTAATATGTACTCACATAAGAGTACCCAATGAATGAGGGTGTATCTAATGTATAAAACACTCTGCTGGATACCGTTACTGGTGCTTCGATCCTGGAAGCACCTCTCAAGCGCAACTCGATCTCGACTCTGGATCTGAGCGCCTGTCCATCCAGCTCTGGTACCTCAATCCTGGAAGTACTTCAATCAACAGCCCGATCTCAACTCCAAAGCTGCTGCTACACCTGTACCACCTGCCCCAACAGAGACAGCCCCCACACGGGGTGAGCATACCAATATCCCAATCCAATAACCTCAACAATACAATTCATAATTTACAACAATGTAAATGCTATGAAATACAAAATATACTCCCTGGATGGCATCATCCTCATCCAGGGTTTCCTGTACTGTCCCTGTTCTCAAAACACTGAAACCATCAAATTCCCAAATGCCAGTTAATCATTACATTGATTAACAATTCTATGAGCCATATACCAATGTCATAAACAATAACATCAAATCATTAAACAATGATTGTAGACAATCCATGTTTCTCACTTATGGTTTCATAGCTCTATTTCATTGCTCACTCTACAATAGCGGCATTCCATTTCCACGCATGCTCGATGGCAGCGGCGTCATAATCGATGTTCGCTCACAGGCGACAACATCCCAATCATTACTCGCTCAAAAGCGGCACCATGCAATTCTCAATGCATATATAAATATTTGAAGCAAGTACAATAAACCATGCATTTCAATCTCCGTTTATTGCTAATACCATGTGTCATGCATTTCCACACACATTCATTGCAATACAGTGTACCAAGCACTCAACAATTGCAATTATATTAAAGGGCTATGCTCGTACGTCATACGTACCTTATCATTCCGTAGCTTGAGTCCAAACTTTGCTTGAGTTCCTTACCTCGAGAGATATGTGCTAAAACACATAAACAACTCACAATCAAGTATAAGCATGCAACTACGTGTCCAAGCACGTTCAAGATTCCCAATCATATCGTCAATCCATGACGATTACCAAAATAAAAGCCCCCCCCGGCTAAGCATGCATAATACCCAAATATCTCATTATATATGATTAAAAAGATAGTCAAGAATTCATCCGAGAATTCCGTTTTATTTACTTGGCTCCAACCAACCATTTTAAAAGTCTAGCATTCCCATTGGAATGAGAACATCGCCCCGGAAGCCGACCATTTAAGTCGTAAATCCAAAATCCCACGAAAAAGCCAAGAAAACCACAAATCACATGCTGGCGATCGATCGCTATACCGGGCGATCGATCGCTAGCCCCTTGGCGATCGATCGCTCGATATAGCGATCGATCGCCAGACCTTACTGGCGCGAGGCGATCGATCGCTCCAAAAGTGGCGATCGATCGCCACAAAGCTGAAAAGCGTACTGCCTGCATGCGATCGGTCGCCTGCTACGGGCGATCGATCGCCATGCCCTGCAACTCGAAAACCACCATTTTTAAAAGCTTGAAACCCCCCCCAATACATACCCCAACTCCTCCCAACTCAAAACCACAACAAAACAACATCCAATGGCCTCCAAGAAGGGTGTTAGACTTGAATTAAAACAAACCCAAAAGATTTCAAGATTTTCATCAAAATCACCCAACCCTAACCAACCTCAAAACTCAACCAAAATCAACAAAACTACTATAAAATCAAAGCTACAAGAGAGGAGGAAGAGATTACCAGCTTTTCTTCAAGAGATCCGGCCCCTAAATCGTGTTCCCAACGATTTTGTTGAAGGGGAAAGAGGGGAAGGGTTTTGGGGTGAAGGTGGCGTGAGAGGGGGGGGAGGAGAGGAGAGAAATGGATTCCCAATGACTGAATCCCGAGTCCAACTGGTATATATAGCAAAAATGCTCCAAAATACCAACACATCCACAAATACATCATGATTCATTAAAAATCATCTGTTTTCAAAAACTCTCTCTCCAACATCAAATCCCCAGACTGGCCCCAACATAAGGCACCCCGGACACCAAGTCCCACCAAAAAAACCAACTCATAGGTTTTTCACCAAAATGAGAATACAATCTCATCCTTTGGATCCAACGATCCCAAATGCCCGATTTAACAACCTCGGGAAATGCCAAACCGCAATTAATTCCTAATTGCCACAATTAAAAATCCATCAATGATTAATACCACACCGGGATTAACACCATAAATCCCCAGACATCACAATTACCCCCCACTAATAAAATTTTGTCCTCGAAATTTGCACCGGCATACTCTGCGCAACACCAGGACTACACAAACAAGGTAAAGCCACAATCCCGATTCTGGACCACATTAGAATCGAATCATCAACTACGAGAACACTGATCTCGCACCAAGCTCTACAATAGAGCAAATACCAAAACCAATATAACCCGAAAGATAATAACATACCTCGATGTGAATCGTCCCGGAAGTCAGTCCATCATGACTGCAAATCGATCAAAAATCCTTTGGTTCTAACATAGATATCTCTCCATGATATCCACCAATCGTCCACGACGCTTAACATACATCGTTATGATGTGGACCATTAGTATACAACAGTATACTCGCAGAAAATCCGGTTTCCGCTTCCTGGTCCATCTCCTCCAAAGGAGTAGTTGCACCACTTGCAATCCGGATCGGGTAACCCATGGTCACTAATCCACACAAAACACATCACTACAGATGTCTATAACCATGTGTTCCAAGAAATCCTATCTTGGTCCAAAACACACTATTGAGACTCTACAAGGTCTCAAGCTCCACAGGGGACATGCAAGACAAACAATTGAATTCCCAAACACGTGTCGACCGTGACACTAAACAAATCCGAATCCTGGCCATCCTTCAATTATCCTGGGATTCAACAATCCTAAAATAGGAAGGCTATCGAATTATACAACAAGAACTACCATGGTTCCCAAAACACGACAATCCCTCCTCAGGGGAAGTCAAACGGACCTCACGATTATTCCTCAGAATACATCGTGCTATCGAGATTACCAATCTCAAATTGCCACAATCTCCCACCGGAGATTCATCAAGCCAAGCACACTAATCCGACGTTCAACAAGGAACGAAATAGAGTTGGCATTCGTATACACACACGGGTATACATGCCTAAGCACCAACACAACAGGCACACTCAAAGCAATAGACTCGGGTATCTCCAAGCATACCCAAGGTCCCAAAAACTGCTGTCAAACCTCGATCATTCTCACTCCACGGAGAATAGTGGTCGACAGACCAAAGCCAAAGGGTGTGATTTCAACATCAACACCACACAACCAAAGCAATGAATCTCCCAAAAGATTCAACCGGTAGGTATAGCAACACTGCCTTTCTCACAAGGATAGTGTCATGAATCCATGACCCTCCAACCTCGAACCACCGTCCGGAAAAAAAAAACTGGATATACATACCAACATATATCTCGGAACCAAAATATGCAATTGGTTCAGAATAGTGCATCGAAGCCACTATCATCAAATCGAAAATCGCATACGCCATGTATACTCAAACAACGATGCCCTGTACCATTGTCATAGTACTCCACGCTCGAGCATCACCCCAGAGACGTCTCCTCGAACGTCTCACTGGAAGTACGAAGCCATTACCTAGTCCAACACTAGTAGGGCTTACCCTGGTTGATTCACGATCAACCTCCACCAAAACTAGCTGCCTCCATGACAGTACAATCCAAATCTCTCCAAGAGATAAAGTCAATATAGTAGTGTCACTCCACTAACTATACCACACAATTTCAATTGTGACTTCCGTCGCATACCATATGCAAAGATGCTCAACCAGAGCTAACAACGACTTGTCAACGCTCACGTTGGTATTTCCAACAAAATTGAGTCGTCCCAAAACAAGCCTCTTAAAACATTTGACGTATAAACGTCTCCGTGATGTATTCTCTGCCTCAATTATCATGCCACAAAGAGACTACAAGAGTATACTAAAAGTCCTCATCGTATCATCATACGATTCATTGAACTCGAATCCAACGAGCAGTATAACGGCAATCAAAAGCACGCTATAACATTGCCACGATATCTGGCTAACAAGCGCTGCCTCCAAAGGCTCATATCAAGCCTACCAACGTCTCATACGTTCCACCCGGTATACCATACCGTAACACCCATTTAGAGTAGTGGGTCATCACCCAAAATCTCTCTAAAACCAAAGCATAATGGACATCCCGGTGTCCTTGCTCAACCACGAAGCAATCCTAATTCATTAGGACTTATCCCACACCCTCAGGGTGGGTGTGACCACGCCTACCGCAGATCACAACAACAAGCGAGTAGTTTCCTCAATGACTACTTTTATCACCAATTACTTGGCCTAAGCCAACCAGCGAGTATACCCAAGGGTATCATTACTCGAACAATATATACACCAAAAATGTGCTGCGGTACTATCCCTGTACGGTGCACCCAATAATTCTTCGAGCAACCTGCTCTGCATAAAGGTTTCGTAGTGACCCAGACATTACCATGTGCTCACCAAGAGCACTCAAGCCATACATCTCAATACATAATCATAAATGTGTTAATCATCAAAACGACGCTACACGTCTACATAGAACATCAACTATGTCATCGTCATCCCGTGACGACATATGTCAACATATGACATCCAATTAACATCGTCAAACGTATGACGGTACATGTCAATACACGACATCCACAATCTCATCGTCAAACACATGGCATAAATAGCAACACGTAGTATCCACAATAATGCTAACACAAGTAATATGACATACCTCATCGCTATCAAGATAGCGGAATACCTGTATCCATCGTCCACCAACGGTACACAAGCAGCACCCTTCGCTCGTAGGCGACATAATCCAGCGCTACGCACATAGCGGTATAACCCATCGCTATAGAATCAGCGGCATGATCTCTCGTCATAGAGTCAGCGGCATAAGACATCGCTATAGATATCCGGCGGTATAAACCATCGCCATAGGTGTAGCGGAATGACCCGTCGCTATGTATATCCGGTAGCACGAATCATCGTCAATAGAATACCCGGCGGCATGAACCATCGCCAATAGAATAGCGGAATGAAGCATCGCTATCAATATATCCGGCGGCAAGAACCATCGCCAATCAATATAGCGGAATGAACCATCGCTATCAATATACCTGGCGGCAAGAACCATCGCCAATCAATATAGCGGAATGAACCATCGCTATCAATATATCTGGCGGCATGAACCATCGCCAATCAATATAGCGGAATGAACCATCGCTATCAATATATCTGGCGGCATGAACCATTGCCAATCAATATAGCGGAATGAACCATCGCTATCAATATATCTGGCGGCATGAACCATCGCCAATCAATATAGCGGAATGAATCATCGCTATCAATATATCTGGCGGCATGAACCATCGCCAAAGAATAGCCGATCCCTAGTCATTGTCACGGTAGTGTATTTTAATGCCCCTCGCTCAAATAAAACATGCGGTACTCCCACCCCTCGCTTTTCATATAGGCGGCATAGAATAACCTCGCTTAAATGGACATGCGGCGCTCCCACCCCTCGCTTCACATTTTAGCGGCAAATATTCTTTCCTCGCCTCATATGATAACCACGCTTCAATGTGACATGCGGCGCTCCCACCCCTCGCTTCACATTTTAGCGGCACAAAACAATAAATAGCGGCAAGCATTTAAAAGCATCACTCATCCATAACAATGACTCACGGGATATTCACCAAGTATTTCATCCATACCTGCATCACAAAGCATAATCCATATTCCAACATACATCATCATGAGTGTATTTTAATGCACCTCGCTCAAATGCGACATGAGGTACTCCCACCCCTCGCTTCAACATTTGGCGGCAAAGCATTAAAATCATCACTACATGTACACATGCAACCACAATGCATAATTCCATGATGTATATAAAATGCAGGTTACCGTTTTGTGTCTTTCAACCATGGCCTTAGCCTTTCGCGTCATAGTGTTCCTACAGGAACAATCACAAACCATGAGCATACGATAATCCATATTCCCCACAATATGATTATAATGAGTAAATGCATAAACTACGAGTACAAAGTACTTCCCGTATCCCAATGCATTTCAAAATGCTCCATTTGGTCGTCCCTGTGTCACAACTCATAATTTACAACAATGTAAATGCTATGAAATACAAAATATACTCCCTGGATGGCATCATCCTCATCCGGGGTTTCCTGTACTGTACCTGTTCTCAAAACACTGAAACCATCAAATTCCCAAATGCCAGTTAATCATTACATTGATTAACAATTCTATGAGCCATATACCAATGTCATAAACAATAACATCAAATCATTAAACAATGATTCACAGGCGACAACATCCCAATCATTACTCGCTCAAAAGCGGCACCATGCAATTCTCAATGCATATATAAATATTTGAAGCAAGTACAATAAACCATGCATTTCAATCTCCGTTTATTGCTAATACCATGTGTCATGCATTTCCACACACATTCATTGCAATACAGTGTACCAAGCACTCAACAATTGCAATTATATTAAAGGGCTATGCCAGTACGTCATACGTACCTTATCATTCCGTAGCTTGAGTCCAAACTTTGCTTGAGTTCCTTACCTCGAGAGATATGTGCTAAAACACATAAACAACTCACAATCAAGTATAAGCATGCAACTACATGTCCAAGCACGTTCAAGATTCTCAATCATATCGTCAATCCATGACGATTACCAAAATAAAAGCCCCCCGGCTAAGCATGCATAATACCCAAATATCTCATTATATATGATTAAAAAGATAGTCAAGAATTCATCCGAGAATTTCGTTTTATTTACTTGGCTCCAACCAACCATTTTAAAAGTCTAGCATTCCCATTGGAATGAGAACATCGCCCCGGAAGCCGACCATTTAAGTCGTAAATCCAAAATCCCACGAAAAAGCCAAGAAAACCACAAATCACATGCTGGTGATCGATCGCTATACCGGGCGATCGATCGCTAGCCCCTTGGCGATCGATCGCTAGCCCCTTGGCGATCGATCGCTCGATATAGCAATCGATCGCCAGACCTTACTGGCGCGAGGCGATCGATCGCTCCAAAAGTGGCGATCGATCGCCACAAAGCTGAAAAGCGTACTGCCTGCATGCGATCGGTCGCCTGCTACGGGCGATCGATCGCCATGCCCTGCAACTCGAAAACCACCATTTTTAAAAACTTGAAACCTCCCCAATACATACCCCAACTCCTCCCAACTCAAAACCACAACAAAACAACATCCAATGGCCTCCAAGAAGGGTGTTAGACTTGAATTAAAACAAACCCAAAAGATTTCAAGATTTTCATCAAAATCACCCAACCCTAACCAACCTCAAAACTCAACCAAAATCAACAAAACTACTATCAAATCAAAGCTACAAGAGAGGAGGAAGAGATTACCAGCTTTTCTTCAAGAGATCCGGCCCCTAAATCGTGTTCCCAACGATTTTGTTGAAGGGGAAAGAGGGGAAGGGTTTTGGGGTGAAGGTGGCATGAGAGAGGGGGGGAGGAGAGGAGAGAAATGGATTCCCAATGACTGAATCTCGAGTCCAACTGGTATATATAGCAAAATGCTCCAAAATACCAACACATCCACAAATACATCATGATTCATTAAAAATCATCTGTTTTCAAAAACTCTCTCTCCAACATCAAATCCCCAGACTGGCTCCAACATAAGGCACCCCGGACACCAAGTCCCACCAAAAAAACCAACTCATAGGTTTTTCACCAAAATGAGAATACAATCTCATCCTTTGGATCCAACGATCCCAAATGCCCGATTTAACAACCTCGGGAAATGCCAAACCGCAATTAATTCCTAATTGCCACAATTAAAAATCCATCAAGGATTAATACCACACCGGAATTAACACCATAAATCCCCGGACATCAAAATACCCCTCGCTTCGACATATTAGAGGCATAATATCCCTCGCATCAATATGACAGCGGCATTATCCTTCGCTTCGACATATTTGCGGCAAATATTCTTCATCGCTAAATATGACAGCGGCAAGTATTCTATCATCGCTTCGACATGACGGCGGCAAGTATTCTATCATCACTGCAATATAATCTCGACTCACAATATATATATGCAACCGTAATGCATATCCAACCCTGTATGCAACCATAATGCATAACCAACCATATATGCAACCATAATGCATATCCAATCGTGTATGCAACCATAATGCATAATTAAGACCATGTGTGCAACCATAATGCATAACCAATCAAAGCATAATAAATACGTTTTACCGTCCGATGCTCGTACGTCTCACTACGTACCTTAGTTCCAAAAGTAGAGATGTCGTGGAACTTTATCTCCTTTGATGTGTGGCTACCTGGGATGGTTCTACACAATCACATGAATACATATTAGAAGCCAATAAATGAACCATTACCAAAAACATCATCATTTAGAACAAAATCCCAAAATCCACATTTTATGCCTTGCGATCGATCGCCCTCTATGCCCCGATCGATCGCCAAGTGAAGAGAAAATAGGCATCCAAGCACTGCCTCCATCGATCGATCGAAACCTTTTATCGGTCGATCGAGACGTCACACCGATCGATCGGAACAAATTTACCGATCGATCGGTAAGCTCATTTCACGCCTTGTTCAGGCTCTGCCCCGCTCGGTCGATCGGACCCAGATTTCGATCGATCGAGCAGCCTGTTCCAGTGAGAAACTTCCAAGTATGAGCTTCTAACAACACCTAAACTCATATACAACCAAGATCAACCACCCAACACAACAGTAAACCACAAAACAACCTTAAAATACAACCCCCAAACATAAACAACATGTTGGACCAAGATCCACCCTTTTAACCCCAAAAACAAGCTACAAACCCAACCAAAACTCAACAAAGCTTTATCATAATGAAAGCTTACCATTTGAGCTTTAAGTTTTTAGCAAAAACTCACAAAAAGACTCCTTTTTCAAAGCTTTCTCCTCTCCTCTTGTTTCAGAAACGAAAATGGAAGTTTTGGATGAATGGAGAGGGTTGTAGGGACATAAAGCTGATAGAGAGGGGGTGATGGGATGTAAAGGTGTGTGCAAGTGGCTCCTTACCAACTTTGGGATTTAAATGTGTATCATAATATAAGCATGATGTATAAAATACCCCAACATGATATTTTAAAAGCATTTTACTACAATGCACCAAAATCACCATTAAAATCATGCTTTACCAAAAATTACAACCAACACATTTAAACCATTATAACACCCAAACACCCAACATGTATAACACGCACCCTGAAATGCCCTACCGGGTCACGCCTACCATGTGACAAGCATTTCACCAAGATAATTAGCCCCAACACATAATCTAATTATCACCATAAAATCACATAAACATAATTAATGCCCAAAAAATGCAATTAATTATTTCGGGGATATCACAACTTGATTCATAATAAGTATGAAGCGTTGGATGCTTTTAAAGCATATAAGGCTGAAGTAGAGAAACAACTCGGTAAGCAAATTAAGATTGTGAGATCAGATAGAGGTGGTGAGTACTATGGTAGATACAATGAGAGTGGACAAGCACCTGGTCTGTTTGCTAAGTTTCTTCAGGAGCATGTGATTGTTGCCCAATACACCATGCCTGGTTCTCCGAGCCAAAATGGTGGGGCAGAAAGAAGAAACCGGACATTAATAGACATGGTGCGTAGTATGCTTAGTAGTTCTAAACTTCCTAAGTCATTGTGGACTGAAGCTCTTAAAATGACAGCATATATATTAAACCGAGTTCCAACCAAGGCTCTCTAAGACACCTTTTGAGATATGGAAAGGTTGGAAACCGAGTTTGCAACATATACGCACTTGGGGATGCCCGTCTGAGGTAAGAGTTTATAATCCACATAAAAGAAGTTGGACCAGATGACCATTAGTGGGCATTTCGTTGGATATGCTGAAAGGTCTAAGGGATATAGATTCTACTGTCCATCTCACATCACTAAATTTGTGGAATCGTGGAATGCAAAATTTCTTGAGAATGACCTGATTAGTGGGAGCGATCGATTTCATGATATTTGTTCTGAAAAAATCATTATGATGCTCATCCATTCACTGTAAGTGATCGATTGATTGATGTTTACAACTGTCCTCAAGTTCTTAGGCATGTTGATGAACCAGTCTTAGAGATCCCACAAGTAGTTGATCATGATCTAGTAGTTCCTGATGATCGACAGATTCTAGATACTGTCGAGAACCCTGTTGAACAACATGATCCTATCTTAGAGGAAAATGTTGATACAACATTGAGAAGGTCTACTTGAATGAGGAGATCATCAATTCCTAGTGATTATAATGTGTATCTACAAGAATCTGACTATAATCTTGGAGCTGAGAATGATCCTGAGACGTTTTCACAAGCGTTGGAAAGTAATGAATCCAAGTTGTGGTTCGATACCATGAATGATGAGATAAATTCAATGGCGCATAACGGATTCTGGGAGTTGGTTCAGTTGCCAGATGGTGTAAAAACCATTAGATATAGGTGGGTCTTTAAACAAAGAAAGATTCACTGGGCAACATTGAACGATATAAGGCCAGACTCGTTGCCAAATGATTCACTCAGAAAGAGGGAATTGATTATACAGAGACATTTTCTCATGTATCTAAAAAGGATTCTCTCCGTGTGGTCATGGCATTGGTAGCCCATTTTGATATGGATTTGCATCAAATTGATGTGAAAACGGCATTCCTCAATGGTGATCTAGAGGAAGAGGTTTACATGATACAACCTGAAGGATTCTCCTCTAGTTATGGTGAGCATTTGGTGTGTAAGCTTAAGAAATCTATATGCATATTGAAACAAGCCTCCCGTCAGTGGTATTTAAAATTCCATCACGTTATCTCTTCATTTGGTTTTGCTGAGAACGTCATGGATCAATGTATATACCAGAAGGTTAGTGGGAGCAAAATTTGTTTCTTGGTGTTGTATGTATATGATATATTACTTGCAACCAATGATAAGGAGTTTCTATATGAGGTGAAACAATTTCTCTCTAAAACTTTGATATGAAAGATATGGGTGAGGCATCTTATGTCATTGGTATTAAGATCCATAGGGATAGATCCAAATTTGGGTTTATCGCAAGAAACATATATAAACAAAGTGCTGGAGAGGTTTCGGATGAGTGATTGTTCACCAAGTGTAGCACCCATTGTGAAAGGTGATAGATTCAATTTGAATCAATGTCCAAGAAATGAGTTTGAAAAGGAACAAATGAAAAACATTCCATATGCTTCTTGTGTTGGAAGTCTAATGTATGCTCAAGTCTGTACTAGACCTGATATTGCATTTGTCGTGGGAATGTTGGGAAGATATCAGAGTAACCCTGGTATTGATCATTGGAAAGCTGCAAAGAAAGTTATGAGGTACCTTAAAGGTACTAAGGATTACATGGTTATGTATAAACGGACTAATAATTTGGAGGTGGTTGGCTACTCCGATTCAGACTTTGCTGGTTGCGTTGATTTGCTAAATCAACATTTGGATACATATTTATGTTCGCCAGTCAAGTTCGTTGCTTGTTTTGAAGCATCTTCACATGGTGTATGGTTGAAGAGTTTCATATATGGGCTTAGAATTATGGATTTTATATCTTGGCCATTAGGTTATATAGTGACAATTCATCTACAGTTTTTAAGGCTAAATAATAAAGTGAAAGTCGAAGTAAACACATCAACATTAAGTATTTAGCCATTTGGGAGCGTGTTAAAAACAATAAATTGGTTATTAAACATGTGCGTACTAAATTGATGATTGTTGATCCTTAATAAAAAGGCATACCAACTAAGGATTTGAAGGATCATATGGTTAAAATGGGACTTGGTTCATTATGTGATTTCATAGTACATACATTTATTGTATAGTTAATGAAACTTTTCTTTGGTTATGATATTTCTCTTATTCAGTTGTGTACATATTCAGTTATTTTGAGAAATATTACTTAAGTTGAACCTAGAATAAGCATTGGTTTATTCATTCAGTAAGTTTACCGCATTTTGGATTTAAGAGGCATAATACATCGTGATACATGGAAGATACTACTCAATATAAGAGGACACATCGCCATGATTTGTGTATTTGTTTCTTGATATGATGATGTATTCTTGATTATTCAGTTTGTGAATATATTAGCCAAGTGGGAGAATGTTAATAATTAATATTTATTTGGTTAATACATTATTAAGATAATATCAAGAATATTTAATCCAGAAGATTGCGCACTATCTGGATAATCACTCACTATCTTTAAGTGGAGTAACTGTGTCAAACTCTAAGTCTTTGATGGCAAGCCTTATATAAATAGGACACTGCGGGGGGTCCCTAAGCAAAGCAATTCATTTCATAAAATACATCATCTATTAGAATTGCATAAGGTTTAGAAAAGCCCTCTCGCGACTCAATTCTTCAGATCTGTCTGGATCAAACTGTATATCAATGGCTGGAGGTAACGCTGATCTTGAACTTTTATTTCCGCATATTCGATTTTGTGTGTCATATGTTTAGGTACATTGAAAATCGATTTAGTATTCATGTTAAGTTTCTAACATTATATTCTTCACGTTTTAAGATGTGAGATTCTGTATTTATTATTTAAAAAAAAATTGGAAAATCGAAGGAAGTTTTACAAATTACAGAATCTATTGATCAATAGCAGCTAGCTAAGTAGCATATTATAATATTGTACTGGTTTTTTTCTATCTTCCTTGGTCTTTACTTCTTATTCTCTGCATCTGTTATATATATAGAGAGAGACACACACACACATATTGTGAAGCATTGGATGAGTTTATTAATATCTCTCATCCAATGTTTACTTGAAAATTGATAAGTCCAACATATTTATATACACAAAGGATTAAAATCCTTCTTTCACATAGGATAAAAAATCAAGGCATGAGAAAAATCCTAATTTAACCTTGAAAAAATGATAAAATTTGATATTTTTTTAAACAAAATTAATTAAAAATAATATTTTAAATAATTTGAAGTAATAATAATTTTTTGAATGAAAACAAAATTATTTAATAATAATATTAATTAAAATCTAATAATAATAATAATTATTAAACAACAAACCTTATTGACCTTGAAGCGATTCTTGGATTTATCATCATAGTTTGAATCACAAAATTAACTAATAATATTAAAATAGTAAATTTGTAATAGTCAAAGCATAAAAATATAGTTAAGGATTTTATCATAATTTTATTATACTAAATCAAATATAATATTATTAATAGGAATCAAAGGGCCAAAATGTAATTCACACCCTAAACATATTTACAATCTCAATCTTAACATTAAAAGTAAACATAATATTATTTATCCATCATTATTGTATATCGTATCGATCATACTAGTAATAATAGTATAACTTAGCAATATAATCATATCGTTTGAAGTAAATATAGTCAATTAAATAGTCGGGATTGAAAACTATGATCTCTCAAAAAAAAAAAATTGTATATTATCTTTTTTTTTATTATTTAGAGGAGAATTTTTTATGTGTTCAGTTCGTAATGAGTGTGGTTCTGCTCCCAATGGGTTCTACCACCTTTGGTTGTTGCAACTGCTACTTGAGAGTCAGATTCAGCTATAAATGGAATGGATCAAATGTTCAATGGATCAAATTATAATCATGTTTTCAGTTTTTGTTGAAAATTTGAGAATTAATACATAAACATCTCAACAATATTTTTACAAATTTGTATAGCAAAATCAGCCATACATTTGGTTTTTTTTTTTTTTTTTTGAACAGGAAAGAGGAATTATATTAAAGTAACCACATGTACAACAACGGTCATACTAAGGCCACTTGTAAAACAAGTAAACAATTAAACAACAACAAATACATTCGTCAAGCTTGGCCAAAAACGAAGACCCGCTAATAATCGTACTACTAGATGTGTAATGGGAAAGTGATTGCTAAAAATAAGCCATCTAGTACACAATACAACAAGGCCACACACACTAATATCAATGGGACTCAAATTAAGGAGAAGTCTTTCATGATAAACTCTCCAAGCATAATCTTCCAATGGGAACATTTCTGGTTCGGTTGACGGAAGCAGAATTTTTGTTTAGAGAATGCAAAAAATATTAAAATAATTCTAATATTTCATAATTAAATGACTTTTAATCTGAGAGAGTCGTCGGTGATTAAATATTTCACGGTATACGGAAGGAATCAAGTTCGGATTGGGATCCATAAACAAGTTAAATGGGTTGGCCCAACTTAGAAGTAAATGCACTCATTACCACGGCCCAATAGGACATTCATTACATGAATACATAAATTAATTGTATTTTATGTCACAATTAGGGAAATCCGGGTGACTCGAATCAACGAAATCAAACCGATCTGAGCTTTAGATTTTCACTTGGGTTTTCAAAAGCTTGTAAGCCTCTATGTTTTTAAAATGTATTATTATTATTATAATAACATGCGAACGATAATATGATTAATTTTTCGGATAATTTTAAGATCCTTCTAGTTTCAACAATTACGAATTCATTCCCTATAGTTTAAAAATATATATAAGACAGATGTAATTTTTCATTTATACGTTACAAATTAGAGGAGTTGAATTCATAATACAACTAATTCTACTGAGGTTCATCTATTATTGTTCATTCTACATGGAAGTAAACTGTAAATTTTACATATGAACATAAACTAAGGATCCTTCACTATATCGTAAAACTTCATCGGTTTGATTCAATCGGGTTCGATAAGGCGTTGATGTATTGTGTTGAATTAGCAATCATGCATTTTCGGACTCTCCTAATCAAAAATACACACCACGTTGTTTGAAAGAAACATAATCCAATCAAGGAGAGAAAGGTCCACTCTGCTCTCCTTGAATGCCCATTTTGCATCATTGCCTCAGATTCGTTATAAAGACAACCATTATATATACAATTGAATCGAATGCTTTAGATTCGTTATAAAGATATATATCGCATGTACGGGTATAATGGTTTATTTTATTTTATTTTTTGATGAAGGGATTTTGTAATTAGTAAAACTCGAACTTGAACCGCCCATAATTGTGAGAGGATGATAATCCACCGGAGAATTGTTAGTATAATGATTTATTAGGTTTCTTTCAATTCAAATATCTTTTTAACACCACAAATTTAAAGTGGCCGTTCCCTATAACGAACTAGTAGATGGTATTTTTGTATAGAAAACGACTACCATAAACACAAAGCGTGTGTCTAGTTGCACGCTTTTAGTAAGCATAGTTTCCAAATCATAAAGCTACAATTCTTCATGCCATTACCCAAGTAGGCCAAGTCCCAAAATGATAAACAGAATATTTCTTACTATCAAGATGCCACCATATATTTTTTCTTTTTTTATAAGGAGATGTGCTAAAGATTGTTTTCATACATCGTTGGACTCGAACACGAGTCTTTCTCAAACGAAGAGTAAAGAGTGGGCTTTAACCAAGCGAGGCCAGAAGCTCTCACCACATTCTAAAACCATATAAAAAGCTAGAAATTTTACTATATGTTAAATGTAATACAAAAGAGAGGAAAATCAGTGATCAAAACAATAAGAAAAATGACAATAATTTCAATTTATTAAGCACGTTATATTAAGTTCTTAAGCTTTATTTCCTTCTCCTTCAATGAAAGGATTTCAAGATACTATCAACTCCCACAAAGGAAGACTAAAAATGTAAATATAATAAAAAAAATTACATTCTTCAATTTAACCTTTCAACTCTTGAAGCAACATATATGTTAACACTCATTCTTCCAATATACTGATTAAAAAATATAATGTATCAATAAAGAATAATATCAACTAAGTTGTGAAGATAGTCAGATCAAGCCACCACATGCTCCTGCTCTATGTACATTTGATCAACCCAATACGGTGTGGCATCCTGAAACCCGCCATCGATCTGAGCCGAACTGTGTAGTCCGACGGTACCAGAAGGGACATCTTTCACCAATGAACCAACCCAAGAAACATCTGGTTCATATATATTAGCTGCATTTCCATCAGCATTGTTGTTTCTAAAACAAAAGGAGGCAGACTTTCTAAGTTTGTTCGCCTCCTCAACATTGAATCCCCAGTCTAACCTCCCATCTGGTGAGCTCCAATCCGAAAGTTTTGATGGCATTTGGCCTACAAAATTGGCAGAACCGGAAAGACTGGATTGATAGCTGACTCCGGTACGGTCGATAAAGCTTTGGCTGCGTTTTGTGAAGGTCGACGATCTTGAATTCATCATTGCTGCAGCCACCGCAGCAGAGGAGTCAAACCCGAAAGAAGAGGGCTTTCTTGCTGGTGATGATGAGAAGTTTGAAGGATAGCTGGCTCGGAGTTGGTTGGTGTTCCGGTGAATTTGGTGACTGGTAGGTGAATGCAGCAGTTGGGAGCTGCTGCTAGTGTTGTTTATATTGGGCGAGAGACCCTGCAGCTGAGATAATAACACGTAGTCGAGTGATCCAAAAATGTCATCGAGGTTAGTAGGCTTTAGATCACCAATTCTTGGATAAAGGGACGACAAGCTAGCCATCTCATCAACTGACTGCTGCCGTTGCTGCTTCTGAGTACGGGTTTGCTCCAATCC
The DNA here is from genome assembly GCA_907163345.1 of Haberlea rhodopensis. Classification (NCBI taxonomy): domain Eukaryota; kingdom Viridiplantae; phylum Streptophyta; class Magnoliopsida; order Lamiales; family Gesneriaceae; genus Haberlea; species Haberlea rhodopensis. The sequence continues at coordinate 649,840 of CAJQUN010000031.1, read as the reverse complement.
TCGAAATTCCATTTCCAAATCCACGTATCGTGCACTGAAAGTCGTCTTGACCCTGCTACCGGGAAGCTGCAAAGCAGGAGGTGCTGCAAGGTTCATCTTGTTCTGCCACACGCTTCCACCCATTGGAGATGAACAAGTAACTGAAGGTGACAACGAGCTCAAGGTTGTCCCAGCCATTGAATTTACCGAACCAGATTTGGGAGAAGGGATTGCTGAACCAGTAGAAGGATACACAGGGCGCAACTCTTCGGGTTTGTGCGCAAAGAAGCACACTTTCCTGGCGCAACCTGTCTCATCCTTGCAAAGGCGAGTCTTATATTGAGCAGGATGTAGCCAAGATTCAAAGACTCCATGAGCATACTCACATGCATCGCCCTTCACACAGCTTCCTTTCTTGAACTCGGGGCATGGGACACAAGTGTAGTTAAACTTCCTCAGATCACGCCGCCTCGCATTCTCGCCCGGGTGGGCAAAAGGGCATTCCGTCCAGTCATGAGAATACGCCCTCGAGCATGGCTTCACCTTGAAACTAAACATCCTAAACTCATCACTCCCATAAATCCCATTGTTTATATCCGGTGATGGCACATCGACTGGATACTCCTTTTCAACACTTTTTTTTGTCCCCAGTGGCATTTTGCTCCCTTCTTTCGACTCATCATTACTTGCCTCAACTCTAAATCCTTTCAACGTCATCTCCAGCATCTTCTTTTTTGAATTGTTTGAAGACTTAACACAAGGAGCAATCAAATCACCCGGCTTCTTCCCTTCTACATCCACAGCATTGATATCGCCAGAGGCGTCGATCAAAATCTCAACAACCTCGACCGATGACCACGATCCCCCAGCAGCAGCACAATGGAGAGCCGTAGCACCATCACATCCACATGCTCTATTGACATCAACTTTTCCGGTTCCAACAATATACTTCAGAACCTCTATGCTTCCATACAGAGATGCAATCATAACTGCTGTTCTCTCCTCGAAACCCATCTTCTTTGAACCAAAGCGTCTGCCATACCAAAAGCTAGCCTCATAAATATCACAACCCATCTCTTCTACTTCATGAATAAAAGCAGCCAAATCGTCTGTAGCAGCTAATTCGAGCAACTTTGAGCAATTTTTATAAACAAACTGTGTGTTATTTTCTTGAAACCAAGCGTCCATGTTCAGATTGGAAGGGCAAAGCTTATTCTTCGAACCACTGCACATAATGCCCTGAAGGCTGAAGCATAACCAAAGAATAAAGAAAATTAAGACTCGTGAATCAACTATTTTCAGAATAATTTATTTATTTATTTATTCCACCTATAATAGAGTTGTGTTTACCGGAATCTCCTAAGGAAAAAACTTATTGTCCTCACAAATCAATGAATCATTCCACCATATAGACAGGGTGTCATCAGAAGTCCAATTTTAACAAAGTCAAGAAACAACATTAAAGCAAAAAACATAAATCATGAAAATAAAAAGCTCTTTGACATCTGAAACCTCGAGACAACCCGTTAAGCTTGTAAAACCACCTCAAACACTACCAAACATGGCAAAAAAAGTGAATAAAATTGGAGTTTTTAGTTTAAGATATCGTAGAAAAAAAGTTCCAAAACAAAACTCGCAGCATAAAAAAAATGAATCTTTGAGATGTAATACATCCAAACAACCCATCAAACACACAGAACCTCTCAAAGACCACCAAAAGAGCTACAAAAACAAAAGTGAATAAAACCCTTTAAAATTAGCCTTTAGTTTTAAAAAAGAACACAAAAAAGGCTCACAAATCACAACCCACAGCATAAAAATCAAATCTTTCGACACATGAAAGGTTTAAAACCATTCTAGATTATGTATCTAGCAGCGAAAAAGATGACAATAATAATAAGCATACCTGCAATAAAAAGAAAAGTGTCTCGCTAACTCTTCGAATTACAAACAAATAAATAATTTAAACAAATTTTAATGATTTGTTATGTCAGTATATCTCTAGGAAAGGCCAAGTCTATTGGGTGTATATATATTGTTCAATTAAGTACCAAAGGGTATGACCGCATGAGTGTGATGAGGGAGGAGGAAAGTGTGACTTTTCTTCTTGATCCTTTTTTTTTTATTATTATTTCTTTTAACTTTTTCCTCTTAATCTTTCTTTTCTTTTTCTCAATCTTCACAATGCGGGGACCAGCTTCACACAACTTCTGTTTCTTACTGGTTCCATTTAAAATGTAAATCCAAGTGAGATTTAAATTGAAATTCAGATGAAATTGCAGATATTTGGGTTTGTGGAGGCTGAAGATTGGATCCAGAATCAAACAGCCATGGCGTCACAGCAGATTTTCTGTCGGCTGTGGGATTAAGTGGGGCGCAGGGGCGGCGTGTGAGTGTGACCATATAATATCTTGCTCTCTTTTTTTATATTTCTAATATCAAAAGTAAATATCTAAAAGATTTCCCCACGAGAAAATATTTATATACTTCTTATTTTGGCTTCTATCATACAAACTTAATATTAAAATATAATATTTTTTAAATAAAACAATATAAATTAATATACCAAATCATTAAAATTAATTATATTAAATTATTCCATAAATAAGGTTCAAATTGGGTTATAGAAATATTTTTCCCACTTTTAAATATTAAGATTTTATTTATTAAATAAATATTAATATACTAGAATTTATTTTGGAGAACAATAAAATTTAATGAGTTCATAATTCTAAATTCTTACTTTGATATTTACTAAATATCAATTAAATTTAAAAAACATATATTTCTATTTTCCGAATAGATAAAGTATTTGTAATTATATTTTACTCATCTGAAATTATATTTTACCATATTTTTATATTATTATTTTTTATTGTTCAACATAAATTTTAACTAATTAACTAATATTTCAATTCGAGCGATTAGCAGAGGACTACTTTACTTAATTAAAAGTCTAAAACATGATTATGTGAAGCGGCATAAGATGAACTTAATATGTATTTGACATCGGAGCAAAACCACAAATGGGATGAAAATTGACCCCAATGATCAGAACTTACATGGGGCAGGTCGAGCTATCATGATTTAGATAATTAAGCTAACATACCAAATTACCGAAAATCAACATTTTGAAATTTTGCATGGACAGGAGCCCATATTAGCCAAATAATATTAATAAACTTTCTAAAATAATATTAGTCTCAACTTGGGCCAGTTTCAAAAATTAGTATTTTTGTAAGATAATAAGTTTTAGGAAGACCCTTTTATATAAATCTATAGTCTCATTAATATCATAAATTAATAATTCTTTAAAATCCCAAACATAACATGATAATTTAGTAAAATAAGAATCTATTGTTGCTTTTTTTTTCCTCTCAAAATTTAAATCTAGTTGGATTCAATTTCTGACTTCTCTTATTGCATTCAAAAGCTATGGTGTAATGTTCTTGAACTGCAATAAAAATTGGGAAAAGTTATTACCACTATGAGTGCTTCCTTTCGCGTGATTGATAGTGGTACCAAAGGTTCCTCATCTTAATCCGCAATATGATTTTCAATGATACTTACAACAAATTATTCTAAGCTTTTGGATTTGCAAACATTAATAATTTTCAGGCGGATAATCCAGTAGGTAATTGACATCTATTTTATTGGGGTAACCGAGATCATTAATCATAGTCTCAAACTCATGAATACTTCATTTAGAAATTGATTCATTTAAGTTCCTTACAGCTGATTCATTGATACATTATTAATTTATCGATTAATTAATATCTCTCTAAATTAATAAAATTTCATAGTCCCAACATTATAAATTTATGTATGTTTTACTGTAGATGTTCTGTAAAGAAAATGATATGATTCCTCAATTTGAAAAAAAAGATAGATATTGTGTAAACTATATGATTTCTCAAGATGAAAAATCTGGAATAACACTTAGTAGTAATGGACAAATGTAAAACATCAATAAATTATCAAAAATATTTCACCACAAAATACTCCCTATTACAAAATACATCTTTCTACATGCATCTTACAACTCTTTTCCACAAACGAATTGGTATCTTTCTTATATCTGCAGAATATATTCCCGACTTTCTTGTAATCCTTCCTTGAATATCAATTAACCGAGTGTTATAATAATTTAATTATTACAATTAAACTCGGTAAGTGTATCATTTCTTGAAATCAAGCAAGTATCTTACTTGAAATAATCATATTGTAATTAATGATTTTTACCATAAACTTTTGAAGTCTTAAAATTCGGATGTTTACCATAAACTTTTGATTTATTTTTTATGTAATTAACTTTTGCCCCCTCAGTAAAATTCTTGGATTCGCCCCTGACGCTACCCTATAAGGTGGCTCCGCCCGTGCCACTGGTACTTACAAACAATGCATACAACTTCCGACGGCGATAGCTCATACTTAGCAAACAAGACTCCATGGAGCAACATATGTTGCGTAGCTTTTAGGTACTTAGCATGCTAGACCAAGATAGTTGAGCCAAATTTTGACTTTCCTTTTAGCTTTAATAATAAATAAATGCGCTAGGATTATATATTTAATACCGGGTAGATACATGCTTAGAACCCTGATAATACTTGAGTCGGTGATTAGCATGCTAAAAATAGAATCTCTGGCAAATCGCCCCTATGCATCGGGTTCGGGAAGGGATCGGTATCAAACTTTATTCCCGGATAACAAGTCGAGTATCTTTACTGGGAAAAGTCGAGCACTAAGATAACCCGAATCAGGTGTATGTCTTTCTTTCATGAAATCTCTTGTTCTAGACTTCTATCCATCACAGAGAATCTGAATATGTTCTCTGTATTGGGTGTTGTAGCTATCATCTTCTTGGCGATTCATTCTTCAGTATACGTGTACAATTAACAATATTTGGACTTATTACAGATTATGGCCCATCAGATTTAAATCTAATTATTTTGGACTTATTACAGATGTCTCGTAATCAGGCCCAACTGGCTAATTTTAGGGTCCGGCATGGATTAATATAAATGTTATTTTTGTTTCTGAAGCAAGTTTAAGATAATCCATCCCGAATTACTTACATCCATGCGCGTCGTACATAAATTCTTCCCTTAGCCTGTGATTTTGTGCATTCCATGGAGTCCAACAGAATATCAACACAAGTTCGATGTCGGCCGTAGACAAGTTGTTTCGAAAATTGCAAATCCAGTTCCTGATATCGAAAAACTCAAATGGTATATGCTTAATTGGGATATGAGTGCAGGCCCAACACAACCTAGCAAAATGATATTCCTTAAATACATGCACACATATTCCGTTGCGGATAGGCAGATGCCACATAACTTAGGGGTGGGATCGGGTCGGGTATCTCGGGAATCGGGAAATTCGGGTCGGGTACCCGAAATTCCGGATACCCAATATGCCATGCCGATTCCCGACCCGAATTGTTCGGGTACCCGATATTTCGGGTTCGGGTACCCTATTTTTGGTTTTTCTTTTTAATTTTTTTATTTAATTTTTTTTTGTTTCTACAATACATAACAAACAATTTTTTTTTTATATCTTGGAACCCGATCAGGTACCCGATTCCCGATCGGGTTTCAAGAAGGTACCCGATTCCCGACCCGTAATATTCGGTTCGGGAATCGGGTATTGTCCCGAACCCAAAAAATGTTGGTTCTGTTTTCTTAAAAAACAAATAGACAAAGCATAAGAAGATCACAAATACTCTGTTATAATAAAATGCTCGAAACAGTAAAAACTTACAACAAACAGTTTAAATAAACTGGTCAGAAACTTTGTTGTTGGACGAGGCCACAGTAAACCGTGTGCCCGTAAACTCTAAATTGCCCGCCTACAACTCCTGGCCTCCTGGACAAGAGAGTTCCAAGGTACAACGTCCCAAACACCTCTGTATGGGTTGAAGCAGAAACCCAGACAGACTCACTCGAACACTAAGAAGTGTGTGGTACTCTCAAGAAGATGATATGATATGCAAATGCAAATTCGGGATAAGATAAAGAATTAGGCTGGAGCAGCTTATATAGCTGCAACATCAGGCCTACCAAAGGCCACAACTTAAATGACAATGCATAGTGGGTTAGATGAAAAGTCTCAACACTTAACATCATATTCATTTCGGATTTAAGTCTCACACTTAAATCTGACATCAATTCTGCAGGTAGGTAAAAAGTCTCAAACTTAATACTCAGCAGAATATGAAAAGTCAGGCATATGAAAAGTCATTACAGAAATCCGAGTAGTAAAAAGATAGCAGCGACACGCGCGACGCGACGCAACGATGCGAGGCGAGGCGTGGCGTGGCGTGGCGAGGCGAGTCGAGTCGAGACGAGCATAGCCGAGCGGACGGACGGACGGCGCGCGAGGGACACCCATCTTTTCTACTTAACTACACTCTAATGATTTGTATCTCAATATAAACAAACCATAAGTACCTCAATTACTCAATTTGGGATTTCTTTAGCCTAATTGCCTTTCATAATTAACTTACCATAATTTTGTTCTCATTAACAAAATTAATAATAATATTGGGCTTTTAATGATTAAAACCCAATAATCAATAATCCTAACAATCCCCCACATGAATGCAATATGGCGAAAAAATTACACAATGCACCTAGATGAAGATTTGAGAGTAATTTGAGAATCCACTGCATCAGGATAGGTGGTGATTAACCTTGAACCTTCCTTAGTAAAGTATCATCGGATATACTTGTCAACCAGTGGACGCGATGCCTTGAACTGTTCGACGTTTTATGTATAACAAGACAACAATACTCACACAGCTTCATCTCCACACTATTATTGGTTCTTTCGTTGTTGTCCATTTTGGCACTGGACTGCCTTGGATGTTTCATCGAATGCTCTAGAGATTTAGCCCTCAGGTCATCTCATAGAAGCGGCCCCTTCACATTCGACATAGGTGATTTCTCCTAAAGAGTATCCTGTAATACCCCACTTTATCATCTCGAGATGGAAGAATCATTAAGAGCATGAGCTCAGCCTTCCCAAAGTACATGTCTATCACTCTTTCATCACAGGAATAGGTAAGGAACTCAATTTCCCGAGTGCTTTGTTCGATCCCCCCCCACAATTCTGTTTTCCCATTGAACCTGCAAATTGGATTTTACAATTCAGGTTGGGTTGCCATCATGGTTGGAAATCAATTTCATGGGCTTCAACCCCATTCCCCTCGATGAAACCTCTACTCGGTCTCTTGTCAGACCTTTCGTAAATGGGTCAGCAATGTTTTCTTTAGACTTCACATAATCTAAAGAAATGACACCGGTTTTTAGTAAATTTCTCACGGATTTATGTCTCCGACGAATGTGTCGTGATTTCCCATTATACACATTGTTATGTGCTCTTCCCATAGCTGACTGACTATCATAGTGCAAACTAATGGGTGGCATTAGTTTTGACCACATTGGAATATCCTCCAAGAAACTCCGAAGCCAATCAGCTTCTTCTGCCGCAAGATCTAAAGCTATGAACTCAGATTCCATAGTTGATCTAGCAATGCATGTCTGTTTGCATGATTTCCATGAAATAGCAGCACCGCCAATTATAAATATATATCCACTCGTAGATTTTATATTTTTGGAGTCCGATATCCAACTCGCATCTGAATACCCTTCAATTACTGCTGGGTATCTCGTATAATGTAGTCCGTAGTTAGAAGTATATCTTAGATATCTAAGAACTCGAACTACTGCCTTCCAGTGCTCATAACTGGGATTACTCGTATATCTGCTCAATGTATTGATAGAATTAGCTATATCAGGTCTAGTGCAATCCATGAGGTACATTAGACTGCCTATGACTCTAGAGTACTCAAGTTGTTGCACACCTTCTCCGCGATTCTTGCAAAGATTTGACACAACTTCCATAGGTGTTCTAGCGATGGTATTATGTCCCTTGTCAAACTTGTCAAGTATCTTCTCGACATAATGACCCTGGGAGAGAAAATATCCATCTGCATGTTTGGTGATCTTCATTCCAAGAATCACATCTGCAAGACCTAGGTCTTCATCTCAAAATTTCGTGACAACATTTTCTTGGTAATTTTGATGTTATCGTTATTACCAACAATTATCATGTCATCTACATATAGACATACTATTACATAGTTTGTATTGTCTCCTTTCACGTAGACACACTTATCGCATTGGTTTGTTTTAAACCCATTTGCAAGCATGACGCTATCAAATTTTTTGTGCCATTGTTTAGGTGCTTGTTTTAATCCATACAAGGATTTCACAAGTTTACACACCTTCGTTTCTTTACCTGGAACTACAAACCCTTCAGGTTGTTCCATGTAAACCTCCTCTTCTAACTCTCCATTTAGAAAAGCCGTTTTAACATCCATTTGATGGATCTCTAAGTTATATAATGCAGCAAATGCAATTATTAACCTTATAGACGTTTTCGGGATACAGGAGCGTATGTGTCGAAATAATCAACACCTTCAGTTTGTCTGTAGCCTTTTACTACAAGTCTAGCCTTGTACTTATCTACAGTACCATCAGCTTTCATCTTCCTCTTGAAGATCCACTTGTGGCCTAGTGGTTTACAACCTGCAGGAAGATCCACTAGTTCCCAAGTATGATTATGTAAGATAGATTCTATCTCACTGTTCACTGCTTCTTTCCAAATATCAGAGTCTTGTGAAGACATTGCTTCTTTGAAAGTAGTCGGATCTTTTTCCAACAGATATGTTAGAAAATCCGAGCCAAAAGATTTCTCTTTTCTCGCTCTTTTGCTTCGTCTAGGCGATTCTACATTCTCTTGAGATTCTCTATCCCCCACATTTCTCTCAACATTGGTTTCAGGCATTGTCGGAGTTTTGTGGGGAAAGATTTCCTCAAAGAACGAAGCATCCCTAGCCTCAATGATAGTATTTACAAGCATTTATGCATTATCTGATTTATGCACTAGAAAACGATAGGCACTACTATCTTGCGCATATCCGATAAATATACAATCTACTGTCTTAGGTCCTATCCTAGTCCGTTTAGGAGGAGGAATTGGTACCTTTGCTAGACAGCCCCAAACCCTTAAAAACTTGTAACTAGGTAAGTCGGAACTTATAAGCATTGCATTCATCATTTCCTTAAGCGTTCTATTCTTCCTTTCAGCAATACCATTTTGCTCGGGAGAATAAGGCGCAGTGGTTTGATGAATAATACCACTATCAGCACATATTTGTGCAAATGGTGACTCATATTCACCGCCTCGATCACTTCGAAGAATTTTAATCTTTTTATCAAGTTGATTCTCAACTTCATTCTTATAGTGAATGAACATATCAATTGCTTCGTCTTTACTTCTCATTAAGTAGACATAACAATATCTTGTACAATCATCGATAAATGTTATGAAATAATTTTTACCGCCTCTAGATTGTACATACTTTAGATCGCATACATCCGTATGAATCAAGTTTAACGGTTCGGTGCTTCGCTCAATTGAGTAGAATGATGACTTGGTTAATTTGGCCTCTACACAAGTCTCACACTTGTGTTTATGATTGATGTTAAATTTAGGCAATAGATTAAGAGACATTAGCCTTTGTAAGGACTTATAATTCACATGTCCTAATCTACCATGCCACAAATGTAAAGACTCACAAGAATAATCAAACTTTAAAGTTTTATTAGCCACATTGGCAACAGTCATTACATTATTTTTGCTTGTGCCAGCCTCATATGCTGCATTAACATCAACATCAACCTCTACATTAGACTTAACCTTAGGAGCTAAAGTCATTACACTCATTTTGAAGAGGTTATTGGCCAAGTAGCCTTTGCCTACAAACATACCACCCTTGGTCAGAATAACTTTGTCTGACTCAAACACGAGCCGAAAGCCTTTCTTGTTCAGCACTGCTCCTGAGATGAGATTCTTTCGGATCTCTGGCACGTGGAGCACCTCGGTAAGAGTCAACTCTTTTCCGGAAGTCATTTTTAGCACAACCGTCCCTTTGCCTTCAACTTTTGAGACTGCTGAATTTCCCATGTAGCAGTGCTCATCATTCACTGGTTGATAGGTCTTAAACATCCATTTGTTGGCGCAAATGTGGCGAGTAGCCCCAGTGTCCACCCACCATTCCTTGGAGTTCCCTCCAACAAGATTCACCTCCGATACCACAGCACTCAGATGCATGTCATCCATGTCAGAGCTCAGATTGTCCTCAGCAATGTGGGCATGTGCAGGCCTCTTGCCTTTGCCTTTGTAAGGGACTATCTTCCTCTTACCGTCATTGTTTTGACGTTGAGTGCAGTTGTTTTGACGTTGAGTGCAGTCCTTGGCCTTATGGTTAGGCTTACAACACACATAACAGTCACCGGTGAACCTCCTTGTCTGAGTATCTCCCTTGGGTTCAAAAGTACGTTTGCGCTTATTCCCATGGGAGTTGTCCCCAACTTCAACCACGTTGGCTTGGAAATCATTCCAAATGATTTCTTGTCAACTTTTCGGTTGTCTTGCTAGATGCGCAGCCTCCTGATAAGATCCTCTAGACTCATCATCTTTCGCTTGTGCTTTAGGTAGCTCTTGAAGTCCTTCCAAGATGGCGGTAATTTTTCAATCATCATCGCCACTTGGAGAGCATCATTTAGCCCCATACCTTCGGCAGCAAGTTCATGATATATCACCTGCAGCTCTTCGCATTGCTCAACAACGCTCTTGCCATCTACCATTCGATAGTCATGGAATCGCCCGGCTACAAATTTCTTTGCGCCTGCGTCGTCAACTTTGTACTTTATCTCTAACGATTCCCAAAGATTCTTAGCAGTCTCCTTGGGGGAATACACATTAAAAAGTGCATCGTCAAGAGAATTCAGTATGTAGTTACGACAAAGGTAGTCGGCACTCATCCAGGACTCAACTATCACAGCAGATTGAGGATCCTCTTTATCCTCCACCGGTTTCTCCTCCTTCAGAAACCTGGTCAAGTTCAAGGTGGTAAGGAAGAACATCATCTTCTGTTGCCAACGTTTAAAGTTGGAACCCTTGAACTTTTCCGGTTTCTCAAATTGAGAAAACGGCATTGGACTTCTCAGAATTGGCATTGCGGCCTCAGTACCGCTAGCTTTGATCACCGGAATCTCATTATTCACAGCAGGTGGTTGGGTAAACTGGTCAGCCATTAGCTAAAACAGAACACAAATAGGAGAGCACAAATAATATCAAAGCAGTTTTGAAACAGTAGGTTTAAACCTTTGAAAAATTCATGAACAATATTTTAAGTAAATATGAAAGCTGAGTTTTGATAAAACAGAACAAAACAAACAAAGATTTAGAGTTTACGATTGTTGGTTCTGTTTTCTTAAAAAACAAATAGACAAAGCATAAGAAGATCACAAATACTCTGTTATAATAAAATGCTCAAAACAGTAAAAACTTACAACAAACAGTTTAAATAAACTGGTCAGAAACTTTGTTGTTGGACGAGGCCATAGTAAACCGTGTGCCCGTAAACTCTAAATTGCCCGCCTACAACTTCTGGCCTCCTGGACAAGAGAGTTCCAAGGTACAACGTCCCAAACACCTCTGTATGGGTTGAAGCAGAAACCCAAACAGACTCACTCGAACACTAAGAAGTGTGTAGTACTCTCAAGAGGATGATATGATATGCAAATGCAAATTCGGGATAAGATAAAGAATTAGGCTGGAGCAGCTTATTAGCTGCAACAGCAGGCCTACCAAAGGCCACAACTTAAATGACAATGCATAGTGGGTTAGATGAAAAGTCTCAACAGTTAACATCATATTCATTTCGGATTTAAGTCTCACACTTAAATCTGACATCAATTCTGCAGGTAGGTAAAAAGTCTCAAACTTAATACTCAGCAGAATATGAAAGTCAGGCATATGAAAAGTCATTTCAGAAATCCGAGTAGTAAAAAGATAGGACTGCCTTCGCGGCAGCGATGCGACGCGACGCGACGTCGAGTCGAGACGAGACGAGCGGACGGACGAACGGCGCGCGAGGGGCACCCATCTTTTCTACTTAACTACACTCTAATGATTTGTATCTCAATATAAACAAACCATAAGTGCCTCAATTACTCAATGTGTGATTTCTTTAGCCTAATTGCCTTTCATAATTAACTTACCATAATTTTGTTCTCATTAACAAAATTAATAATAATATTGGGCTTTTAATGATTAAAACCCAATAATCAATAATCCTAACAAAAAATTACCGTCTTTTCATTCTCGTCGGGAATATCCGATCGGGTCAGGTCGGGTACCCGAATGCCCACCCCTAATAGAACTCGTCCTGCACAAGGTGCCTTTGAGCCAATAGATGTTGGGTCGGGATTATCCCACGAGAAGCCCTCCAAATGATAACTTTGATTCTGTTCGGCAGCTTTGATTTCCAGACGAAGTTCCATAATCTCTTATCCTCAACGAAGAAGAAGAGGTAGAAGCATTATCTGTTTTATTTATCAACCGCCGAGCTAAATGGTATGCGATACTAACCGAGTACACCCCACTTTTTGTGTAGTGCCACACCATTTTGTCCGGATAATCAAGACGTCCCAAAGGTATAGAAAGAATTAATTCACATCGTCCTCAAAGAACAGACGGTTCACCAATTCCTCATTTCATTGCCGATTATTTGGACATGTTGTGCTGACATCAAGCTCTTATTTACAATCAAAGAAGCCTCACTTCTCAACTGATTATGCCTCAAAGATGATAATATAATGCAAGCAATACAGGCATAGGCCTCCCCGCAAAAAAAAAAAATAAAATTTATCCTTATTTTAAAAAAAAAAAAAAATTTGGACCCCCAAAATTTTTTTAACCTGTATTATTAAAAAAATTGCCTCTAAGAAATTTTTTCTGGGTCCGCCTAGAATATTTATGCTGTCATATAAAGCTTCAACTAATTCACTCAAAAGCTCCTTTCTCACTTTATATGTCGTTAAGTTTCAATAAAGGGAATAGTTATGCTGTAATAATCATTAGCCCAACGAACTCCTTTATTATGAATTAAAAGATATATCTCAATATTTAAATGGATACGCATGGATGTTATTTTTTAATAAATAAAAAAATATATATTAATTGATATGATAACAGATAAATAGCGGACATATATAATAAAACTTCAAAAGTTCAGTATTTTTACCATCACTCGACTATTTTTTTTTTAAAAAAAAATTCGCGCCGGTACCGGTTGGAAAAACATTTTTTTGGCACAGTCTACCAAAAAACTTGCTTTATATAAGCCTATTTTCATTTTGAAATGATAAAAATAGCCCTACATAGTTACGTGCATCGCCTATCAGTGCGTGCACGTGGGTTTTTTTGGATGAATTTGTTGATTACGTGCTTTTATTTTAATCCAGCTCAAAAGAACATGCATTTGAGATATTCGATGAATTGTTTGAATAAAATTTTAGTGTTGAATATATTGCTCATACTAAAAATGGGAAACTCTATTGTGCGCTAGGATAGCATGGGTCAAGGGGGCGGCAGCCCACTTGCGACTATGCACATATCACACATGCACCGTTAGATTCAAACAATGCATGCATCAACAAATACACTTTTTGTTTAAGATGGTTGTGTGCTGGTATGCAATGCACGTAATACATAAGTCCATGTGCACTGGTATGCAATTCACGTACACCGGTAGAAAGGAAATGTTCATACACATGCATACACCGATAGGCGGTGCACATATGGTATTCTTGGGATTGATCGTTGCCTGCTCCTCCGTCCATGGCATTGGAATTACGCAGAGCATCTGTAATATTGAAGAAATGGTAGAGCAGGATAATGAGAGTTTGAGATTGTTTACTCTTTAATATTGAAGAAATAGAAGACCACCTTAATTTCTTTTTCAAAATAAGGGTATTTTAGGGAGTATGAATAATTTGTAAGATAAAAATGGGAGCAAATGAAATTATTTGAATAAAACATCTTGAAAAGTGGATTCATATGAAATGAAGTTGAAAGATGTTTTTGGAAAGATGGGCTTAGTATCACATAGGAAAAATACAAACATTAGAAGTTAAATTTGGAAGAGTGGAGTCTCAATCAGAAAAAAAGATATAAGAACTCCTTGACGTCCTAATATTCTCTATTGTAGAACTATAAAATACGACAGACATATTGCTAAAAAAAAATACGACCGACATAGAGAGACCCGACCAAGGGTCATCAACGATCTTGAACGTCGGTTCAAAGTGTTGGATTCGTAACCGGCTCGTCTATAAGTGGACCGGTTAAGGGTTATACTTTTGCTAACCCGTGAAACGTCGGTTAACCGACGATTCAAGGGTTTATTTTAAATTTTTTTTTTTACATTTTAAAATTTAAACTATGTGTTATGGTGTAAATTTGAACTCATGACCAACAACTTGAATAATTAGCTTCAACACTAAGATATAAGAGTCTTGTTGATCTATATGGCGCTCTAATTTGTATATATTAACCAAATAAATGTATCTTACACATTTTGACTATATGAGCTTGAATTTGTTTCATGTTATTTTATGTTAATCTATGTATAAAAACACTTCAAATACATTTTACACTTTATTTTAAATTTTGATAATATTTTTAAATTTTTTTTAAAAAAATAAGGGTCAATAAACCGTAACTGAAACCGTCAAGGAATGTTAAGATTAATGGTTGAGGTTTTTTAACCGTCTAATCGACGGTTCTAAACCGTGATCAGATCTATAACGACGTTTATTTAAAGTAAACCAAGAAATGCAGACCTTGACCAGACTTGCATTTTATAAGAGAAATAAAATTCTTGTACGGAATTAATTTGAGTCTCACATATTCACCAACTCAATATTAAAATATAATATTTTTTAAATAAAAAAATATAATAATATATATCAATTATTTTAAATATATTATAAATAAAGTCAAAATTTGGTTTACAAAAGTTTTTCCTTTTATGAGAGGAAAGAAAAGTCGGAGTATTTTCATTGTAATCTAAGCCCCACCATCTGAATCCAATTGTCTGGTGAAACTAAAATATTCTAAATAAATAATTGCTAAATCACCTTTTAAATTTTGTCGATTAAAATTCCAAGTACTGATTCAGGGATAATGCTCTATGGATAATCCAAGTATCCATTTTCCTTCATGTTGAATATTTTACGTAAAATATTCCACGTGGAGAAGTGAACCGGCCCTAAAGACGTTAGAACATCACTAGAGAAACCAGTTTTCTTTGCACAACCTCGTTTTTGTGTGGAATATGTTGGAAATTTGAATCAAATAAATGGTATGTCCATTCATGTTGGAGTGTATTTTTTCATGATTGGATGCTTCCAAATTAAATGGTGTGTCCATTCATGTTGGGGTGCAATTTTTCATGATGGATGCTTCCAAATTGTGTCTGTTGATGATACCACTTGGTATACTATATAAGAAACAACCCTTGAATGAATTAGACATGGAATTTTAGAAATTCACATCATATAGAAGATCAAAATTTGAGTAATTTTGTGGATCTTCATCCTTGTTGAATATTGAGCGCTTTTTAAACCTTTGTGGTTTAAAGGATTTGTGATTTGGAGTGCTCCTATCACAAATCATAGTCGTTGTATCTTGGGAGACAAATTGCCAAAGTAAACCGTTAGCACCGTAGCGGGGCAATATTATCTTAAGGACAGAGATTATAAATCTCGCCTCGGCATTCTTATTAAAAAGCCATTTGTTATGCTTGCTACTTTCCTAAGATACACACCCAATATAAAATTAAACACAACAGAATATTCCCATATGGATGGTTAGATTGATCCTTAAAACCAGCATCAAAGAAACCAATTTTCTTTACGCGACCTCTTTTTCTTATTTCAAAGTAAAATCAAAATATCATCGCATTATGCCACCATCTTTTGGAGTGAAGTGACAAAATCTTTGTCGTTAAGTTCGATCTCAGGTTAAAGCACAAACCCTCCACCCGGCGATGTCCTAAATAAATTATAATCTCATCATATTTCCAAATATACATTTTTATCAATACCCAGTACCCACACTTCCTACTATAATCATTACAATTTCCCAAAAATACTCTATTATAATGATATTTTAATAAAAAAAAGACAATATTTTATAACTTTAAAATAATTCATTATCGTCATCATTCATACAAATATCAACCAAAAATATAATTTTATAAATTTTGGAGTTTACTTGCAAAGAAAAAAGTATCAGAAAATAAGACCAAAGAGACATTGTTATCTCCCAAAACCATTTTTCACGGTATTTACCAATAATATATCTCGAAACAGAAAAGATAATGATTATAGATTTTCATTATATTTCATTAACCTTTCACCGCCTCATAAAATATATCATCTTTTTTTATAATATTTTAATCAAATATATTGTATCTAAAATTTTAAGAGCTAGTAACAAATAACTCATTGTGGTTTACCAAATAGTCAAATAACCCTCGTGGTTTTAAAATAGACATTTTATCCTGTGATTTATAAACCCCATGTGGTTTTAAATATATATTTTACCCTCCTGTGGTTTGTGAAAATATACATTTTACTCCATTATAGTTTGTGAATATGTGTGAAATACACCTAACACATAGGAATAAACTGTATAATTTGTAAACCATAGTGGGGTAAAATGTTTTCACAAATCACAGGGGGTATAATGTTTATTTCAAACCATGTGGGGTAATCTGTCTATTTGGGAAATCATATGTGGTAATCTGCCAAACAACCCAAATTTTAAAGTATCTCATTTTTAATGACCATCCATATAAATGTTAATTCCAACATTATTTAATAATAAAAAAATGTCTAAAATTAAGGCTTCGTGTGAAATGGTCAATATTGTCGAAGCCCAAAGTCCAAAATTCAAATAATTCTGCAGCTACGTCGATTGAATTAGTCAACCTCTTTCTTTCTTTTTTTTTTTTTTTTGAAAAGTTCTTTCTTTCAATTGGTTAGTTAAACAACAAATTTAGACACAAAGTCCTTGGAATCTATTTCATGTGTTCAACCTATGTTTCGTTTTTGCTTTTTAAAGGTCTTTAATTATTTTACTAGGAAATTGGCTCCAATTATTCTATGTTAATTATCGAACATGGTGTAGGATCGAGCGCTTGCCGCTTTACCAATAACTATAGTTAATGGTAAAGACGTAAAATCAATCTCTTCAACCATACACTGGCACAAGCACCACGTGTTCGGCCGATCACAAATCAGAGATAATTGTTGAACCCCAACAATCCCTCCCCCAATAATTGCACCCTCTGCAACTCATGGGAATCGAACACGTGACCTTAACTCTGATACCAATTGTAGGATCGAGCGCTTACCGCTTTACCAATAACTATAGTTAAGAGTAATGGCGCAACATCAATCTCTTCAACCATACACTGGCACAAGTACCACGTGTTCGGCCGATCACAAAGCAGAGACAATTGTTGAACCCCAACACATGGTATTTAAATAACAAAATGATTTTTGGATAAAAAATCTATAGTATTTACTTATATCTAAATATAAAGGGATAATCCATGAAAACATGTTTATAGTTTGGGTTCATTCCACGATTCACTCTCTTAAGTTTTCAGTAGTCCGATTTAGTTATAAAAGTTAAAAAAAAATATTCCAGTTCAATCCCCGACGTTTAGTGGGTCGTGATAAGCAAACGATGATGGACTGATTCGGGAATAATTTAAAATTTTAGGAACTGAAATGACTCCAGTTTGTTCCCAGTCCAATCCCTAAATTTATAAATATTTTCAATTATCTCTTACCGTTTGCTTCTTATGAAATACTTAACGTCGGGGCTGAATTAGAAAAATCATTAAAACTTTAGGGACTAAATCATGTCATTGAAAATTTTAGGGACTAAACAGAGAAATGACCCAAACTACAGTGACATTTTAATATATTTTGCCCTATCTTCCCATAATTCTTGCGTCCGACCCTATATATATATATGGATCATAATTCATATTGGGGAAATACTGATGACCTATATCCATATTAAATAATTAAACCTCATATTTAATTTGATAAAAAATAAAATAAAATAAAGCTTAATTCATAATAGCCAACAGTGTCGACCTTCATTCATAAATATGGCTACGGATGCACGCCTACCTCTCTAGTACTTATTAATCTTGTCTGTTTTTCATGAGAGGCCCCCAACTACATAGCGGCAAAATTAATCTGTATTGTACCCACTGCATATATGCAAATTAATAATAATAAATACTCTCTCTCATTGTCCATATCAGTTTATTTGGCACACAGGAGACATACATATAAATATTCTTAAGATTTTATTTACCTCTATCATAATCAATTAGTTATGGGTATGAACCCCATAAATTCTAATATGGTGTCGAACGGGCTTTTTATATAATTGATTATTCCGCCCGCATACTCACTATCCCTGCATTATCAATTCATATGTTTGGCTTATATAATGTCACACGTGAAGGGACGTATTTAGAGTTGTCCCACATTTGGGATCTGAAAGTTATATTTACTCCTTATAAAAGATTTTGGGATACTCCTATCATAATCACTTGGTTATGAGTATGAATCCCATGAATTCTAACATGTTTGTTGAGAGTTGTCACACATTAGGAATTTACAAGCTATGTTAGCACTTTATAAGATGCATGTGTTACTCCACTCATGTTCAATTGGTTATTCCGTCCGCATGCTCAGCGGCACCCGTGTTATCAATCCACGTGTATGACTCATATAATGTCACACATGAGGAGGCATGCTGAGAGTTGTCACACATTTATGTTAGCTCTTTATAAGATATATGAGTTACCCTCCTCATTATCAATTGGTTTGAGTTGGAACAACATGTATTCTTAACATGGTATCAGAGCAGGCTTTTTATGTGATTGACTATTCCGCCCACATGCTCATCGTCCCCCGCGTTACCAGTTCACTGTTTGACTTAATGTCACACGTGATGTCGCATGTTGAAAGTTGTTGTCTCACATTGAGAACTTGAAAGGTATATTTGCTCTTTATAAAAGATTATGTGTTACTTCTATCATAACCAATTGGTTATGAGTATGAACCCTATGAATTCTTAACATGAGTTGGAACACCGTGTATTGTTATCATGGTATCAGGGCGTGCTTTCATGTGATTGACTATTTCGCTCACATGCTCACCGGCCTCACGTATCAATCTATTATCTATGTGTTTGACTTATATAATGTCAAACATGAGGATGTCTGTTGAGAATTGTTGTCCTACATTGAAAACTTGAAAGATATATATGCTCATTATAAAAGATTTTGGGCTACTCACCTCATAACCAATTGGTTATGAGTTGAGTATATATATACACACACATGGGGGAATGGGGAGTGGATAGTTTAGAACTCTAGACCTCGCATAGCGTAGGATTGCAGATTTGCAGGTCTCGCTCAAGATCCAATTTGAGAGTCGCTTTGATAGAGTTCTATCAAATAGCTATAATACTCGCTAGTCGATATTTGAAAAGTACCCGAGCTCGAATAAAAGTTTTTTGGTGATTTTTTTTATTTGTTAAATATTATTTTAATTATAATCTTATCTATTATTTTATCGTGAATTAAATGTTTTAACAATCACTTTTAATTAAAATTGAAGGATTTAGTTGTAAATGGTTAGCCAAATTCAATTTTGGGTTCAAACTACTCGAAAGTTACTCAACGAGTTTAAAAATACTGAAAATTTTATCCTACATGGGTAGTGTTATTCTTTTGAACTATTGGATTGGGTGAAGTAGTGTTCTTTTGAACCGTTAGATTGAGTGAATCCTGTGTGGCTCAACAACATTCAATGGTTATATCCACATTTAAAGTAACATTCACGGTAAAGAATACGAAAATACACGACTGAGATCGAACATTACTTTTTTTAGATCTTAACTCGGTTTAATTATGCACCTTACAATGGAATACCCCAACGAATTTTGACTCTGTATTAGTAAAATTGGTTGCATTTTATTGAAAATTTTCTTAAATTGTGCATGAACTTAAATCTTGCATTTCATCTACAATACACGGACACTGATACAACGACGCTGACATGATACGACACGAATTTTCAAAAAATTTAGGATATGACACGACTGACACTCCTGTATGTTTTTATATATAATATACATTTATTACATTACAAAATACTTTCATATTTTTTCAATTCTAAAACCATGTAAAAGCAACAAAAATATTCTTACCAAATTTTTAAAAACATATAAATAAATGTATGTTACTGAAATTATCATAGTATCACTTATACTAACACAAAATACATATTACTTCAATTTAACATAAAATTTAACAAACACGTCCAAATAAAAGATAAAACGAAAAATATTCTTACCAAATTCAAAAATTATATAAATAAATACATGTACTGATATTATAGTATCACTCATACTAACATCAAATACATATTAGTTCAGTTAACATAAATTTTAACAAACAAGTCTAAATAAAAGATAACATAAAAAATACTCTTACCAAATTCAAAAAGCATATAAATAAATACATGTAACTGAAATCATCATATTATCACTTATAATAGCATCAAATCTATATTACTTCAATTAACATAAAGCTTGACTAACACGTCCAAATTTTATTTTAGCCAAAAACTTTTTAAATTGTAAAATTAACCCCCAAAATTATTATTTATGTGTCGTACATGCTCATTTGTCGTGTTCGACATTGATGTCTGATTTTTTAGGGGACCGATACAAGTGCCCGATTTTTTTTATAAAAAAGGCACCCCAGGTGGCATGTCTGACATGTGTCCGAGAAGCATCGGAGGATTGTCAGTGTCCTAGAAGTATCCACTATTACACCCAGGGGCGAATCCAGGAATTTTATTGAGGGGGACAAAAATTAATTATATAAAAATTAAACCGAAACTTCACATAGATTCGTCCTTGATTACACCTAATGATTTTTAGGAATGTCCGTACATTATAACATTTTCATTATCCTTATTATTGTATAATTGTATTGGAAGTTTAAACATTTTCTTTTTGTCAAAAATTAAATTTTCAAGTAAAGATTATACAATGAACTCTTCATTTTTATTTATTACCGGTTGTTAAATTTAGAGTTTCGTACATTGAGTATCGTGTAATACTTTCCCAATAAGATAACGTACTGAGTAGGGCCAAAATAATCACATTGTTTATTTATATTTTTAGACTATAAAATATTGATTATTTTTACTTTATATAATTGAATAATAATAAGCTGAAATAAGTCATATATTTTATGTCATAAATATAAAGTTGAAAATAAATATTGACACCAATATTTAACCTAATAGTTGTCATCTATTATTATTATAAACTGCTCGAGTTTGAGATCGCATCCCTAAGAAATCGTCAAGAAAAATTGTTAACATCGGACCTTTATACAACTTTAGGCTGTGTATGCTATCTATCATCCACCTATCTACACAATCCTTCGTCCCTCTCTCTATCTAGAGCATTTCCCTCTCTCTCTATCTAGAGCATTATGAGGGGGCGCCCTCAGATTACAACGCCCACGCCCCTTTCATGACGACACCCTTTAAAGCCGTCACCGCCGCCGCTGTAATTCTACTTCTCTCTGCCGTATCCCAACCGATACGGTCAGCCCATGCACTAGGCGGCTCTGGCTCCACACTTGCTGTGGTCTACGGCTCCGCCACCACTATCTGCAGCATAGTGGCGGCGCAACCCATCCAAAGAATCCAATGCTGGCGGAATGGCCAGCTTCTTCCGCCCATCCTACCCACAACGTCATTCGACTCCGTATCTGGTGGCAGAGACACCCTTTGTGGGGTTCGCTCCGGTGGCTTCGGTCTTCTATGCTGGAACACCACCTTCGACCCCAAGAGAATTTACAGCAGCACTACGGTTTTATTGACTTCTCTCACCATTGGTGACACTCAAATTTGCGCGTTAACAAATGTTACTACATCAGAAAACGCGGTTTGCTGGCGAGGAAATAGCGTTTCTTCATCCGGGAATTTACGCTTTGGTGTAATTTCATCTGGGATTGGATTTTCTTGTGGAGTTTTGGAGAGTGAGAATCGGGTTCTTTGTTGGGGAAATAGTGGTATTTCTTCTTCAATACAATCCCAATTTGCAAATTTCTCAATGGTAAATATTCAGGTTGGTGGAAGACATGCTTGTGGAATTGATGATTCAGGATTCGTTGTCTGTAAAGGGGATAATGATAATGGTCAATTGAATATGCCCTCGAATTTGGCATACGAATACAGAGGCCTGGCTTTGGGGGCAAATCACAGTTGTGCAATCAGAAGATTGAATAGAACAGTTATTTGTTGGGGTGGAAATGGTGAATATTCAAGTAATATTACAGATGGGATTTCATTTGAATTCATAGTTGCAGGGTTGAATTTTACATGTGGATTAACAACTAGCAATTTTTCAGTTGTTTGTTGGGGTGTTGGTTGGCCTAATCAGTTTCTTTCTTCTGGGATTGAACTGCCTTTGCAAAAGACTCTTCCAGGGCCATGTGTGGATACTTCTTGTCCATGTAATGTATATCCTGAATCTCAAACACTTTGTTCTGGAAATGGTAATATTTGTAGGCCATGTGATATTCCCGTTTCAGTTCCGCCTACTCCATCACTAGAACCACCAATTATTATTATTATATCTTCTCGTTCTAGAGGGCTTACAAGGGGTTTACTGGTTCTTGCTATTGTTGGATCGGTGGGGGGGCTTGCGGGTATTTGTACCGTGATTTATTGTCTGTGGACTGGTGTTGGTGTCGGCAAGAAGAAGATTCATAATTCTGTGCAGCCAACCATTGGTGTAACTAATGGTGCTCAACAATCTAGTAGTAGTCCACCTTCGAGATCATCCACCCTTAGGCGCCAGGCCTCGATCCTAATGAGGCGCCAGAGGAGTGGACCTTCTTCGAAACATGCGGATAGGGCAGAGGAGTTCTTCTTTTCCGACCTTGTTGCCGCTACTAATAACTTTTCGTTGGAGAAAAAGATCGGTGCAGGGAGTTTTGGGGTTGTTTACAAAGGGAAATTGCATGATGGGCGTGAAGTTGCTGTAAAAAGAAGCGAAACGGGGCCAAAAACAAAGAAATTTCAAGAAAAGGAAAGTGCGTTTGAGTCTGAATTAGCGTTCTTATCAAGGCTACACCACAAGCATTTGGTTAGGTTGGTTGGTTATTGTGATGAAAAGGATGAAAGGCTGTTGGTTTATGAGTATATGAAGAATGGGGCGGTTCACGATCATTTACATGGTAAGAACAACGTTGAAAAGAGTAGTAGTATTGTTAATTCTTGGAAGATGAGGATCAAGATTGCACTAGATGCCTCTCGTGGGATTGAGTACCTCCACAGTTACGCGGTTCCACCCATTATTCATCGAGACATCAAGTCTTCAAACATATTACTTGACTCAAATTTTACAGCAAGAGTGTCTGATTTCGGATTATCCTTAATGGGACCGGAACATGATCGTGATTATAGGCCAATGAAGGCAGCCGGCACAGTTGGATACATTGATCCTGAATATTATGGATTAAATGTCTTGACAACGAAGAGTGATGTTTATGGTCTCGGGGTTGTGTTGTTGGAACTTTTGACAGGGAAGAGGGCTATATTCAAGAATGGAGAAGACGGGGGTTCACCGATCAGCTTGGTGGATTATGCGGTGCCGATGATAATGGCAGGAGAGTTGGCTAATATTTTGGATTCAAGGGTTGGTCCACCGGAGGTGAGCGAATCCGAGGCTGTCGAGCTGGTGGCATACACAGCTATGCATTGCGTGCATTTGGAAGGAAAATATAGGCCTAACATGACTGACATTGTTGTTAACTTGGAACGAGCATTGGCTCTGTGTGATGATAGCCATGGCAGCATTTCGAGTGGACAAATCTCCATTGCTTCCGATTGAAATTGGACCCAACTAACATTTGTAGAATCTTATTTATTTATTTTTTTGGGTATTATTTTCCTTTAAATTCATGATTTTTTCAGCTAAATGTCGACATATTTTTGTGGCTGTTCTAGATATGTATATTGTCGATATCATTCTTTACTTGATCAATAAAGTTGAGTCAAATGGATTCAGCTCAAATTTTAACTATAATTCTAGTCAAACTCTGTCAAGAATAGGCGTTTCAACTCCAAACCAATTGACAGTAAGTGAAGTAACTCATGTATCTTATACAAAGTTAGCATAACTTCTAGATTTTCAATGTGGGATAACCCTCAACACACATTTTATGTGTGACGTTATATAAGTCAAACACGTGGAATGATAACGCAGGTGAGAGTGAACATGTGGGCGGAATTCCAATCACATGAAAATCATGCTCTGATAGTATGTCAAGAATATATGAGGTTTCAACTCAAAACCAATTGTCAATACATGTAATAACATATATATCTTATACAGAGTTATCATAGTTTCTAGATTCTCAAAGTGAGATAACTCTCAACAAACTCAAATTTAAGTACCTCAAATATAAAACTATGATTAGTTATTTAAGATTTAATATCCCATTGATATAAAATGATAAACATTGTTCCAACTTCTGGTCCAAATTGAGATGTTGTCACGATTGACTCTCACAATCAAAGGAAGACAGGAAATGATGGGGCCACGGACTTTCTAACAAGTTTGAATATCTCTTATTAGTAGGTGGAAAAACTATTATTTAATAACTTTATTAATTTTTTTGAGAACAACGTTTTATGTACGACGTTCTAGATAATTTTTTTTTTTTTTAAAAAAACTTTAATAATTAACAATTTTCAGTATTATTACTTTGTCCTTTTGTTTTTAATTAAAATGAAATTATTTATAAAAAAATATATTTAAAGTCTCAAAATTTTAAAGAGTACATACCATAAAAAATTAAATCCCAAACTAAAATTAAATATATAGAATATTAGCTACCAAGAAAACATTATGAGTGCATTTACATAATTTATATAAGTCAGTTATATTCTCGAGAAATTGAATTTGTTGGGTTGCAATATTTATGGCACAACCATTACCCCTAAATCTTTTTTAGAGAAACGGAAATGAAAGAAAACGTTACTCGAATTCGATCAAATTTTGAAAAATCATTTTTTATGGAGATCTCAATTTGTAACTGGTAGGCTTTGAAATTGGAATTAGCAATTTAAATTGATTGTTTACTTTTTTACCCGTGAATATTTTGAAAGATGAGAATAATATAGAAAAAAGATTCATTCCTAATGTTAAAAAAAAAAGAAAAAAAGTCATCTCCTCCGATTTCATGTGAGAATTCCATATTTTATGTACGATTTTGACTTAACTTGTACAACATTTTTTGGGTTTTCGACGTCCTAAGTGTAGATCCAGCCATGAAGTCAACATTTAAGGTATGAATCCTACGATTCCAAGATTTGGGATCGTTGGATTAATCGTGTCTATAGGGTCGAAAACCCACATTTTTTGTAGAATAAACAAAAAGGCAGAGCATCTTTAAAGCCGTATTTTTGGTATATATATGTTTAAGGATGATCTCAGACTTAATCATTCATGAATATTTGATAGACCGGGTGTTTGTGAGCCTTTTCACAATGTAATCCCATCTTTGACACAAAAAAATATAAGCATATCCACCAAGAAAAAATGGGATCAAAGAATATGCAAAATATCATTGAAACTGGAACCTCATAAGAAGCCTCACAGACCTAAGTTTCTGACCCTTTTTGTCATACAATGGAACAGCCCGTATCCCTTGTCTCAATTCCGGTATAGGTAAACATGTTTGCCCACCAAAGTCGTCCTTATCCGATATATCATGTTCCCGTACTTCAATTCTCAGCAATGCAAGCTCTGGAACACTCAAAGGGAATGTAAACTCTTCGTCCCAATATGGCCCCCAATCGTCCTCAATTATCCTTGTTTTTTGTTTTGCTGCATCAGCTGGCACTCCAATTATATGAACCTAGGATCATCGCATAGTGATGGGAATAAGTTTAAGAAATTTTACAGTTCTTTTTCTCAACTTTAGGCAGCTCTTATATAATTTTCTTGCAAGACATGGGAAAGAATACAACTTTGTCATATACTATGAACCTTTGTATAGAAGTCTGGTGGAGAAAATGAATCGAAGTGTGTGTGGCTGAAATCCAAACGCCATCCATCACCCATGTATACTTTTACCTATCAAATAAAATGACCATAAGAAATTTTGTTCTCACAGGAGCTAAATTTATAGTGTGGACAATTTACTTGCCTTTAATATTTTTTTCACAGGCAACGGTATTTTGGGATCAAAGACCTCGTTGTTTGGACCTCTCCTCATAAGTACACCAGGTTTCTTCACATAACCACAACCTCCATTAGATCTAAACATTCCGTGCATCGTCCAGAGAGATTTTCCATATCCCTTTTGGGTAAAAGAACACATTTGGCAACATCAACTAACAATTTTGGTATGTTAAAATAAATCAACCTACCCTTCTTTGTTCAGAAAATAGATTTTCAAGTGTCTTGTAAAGGTCATAATTTTTTTTTATCCTTAACGCCGTGTGATCTGTTGTATATCATCATTCGGCCTTAGCAACCAACTGAACAAAAATTTCACGTGCTCAGGACGATTTAGAAGGATCAAGGCCATTTTTCTATAATTTTTTTTATCAAATGAATGTAGTTTTGATTTTTCTATACCAATAGAGTAGAATTCACCTCAAGCACAATAGATATCTAACCTGCATATTAAAAGCAATCATTTGAGCTCCATGCATCCATCCAATAGTAGGATCAAAATTTGATGATGTTACTCGTGTTCCCTTCGGAAATACCCTCAAAATATTTTTTTGAGAGAACCTGCAAAAGGTAAAAAATAAGAAGAAAAGAATTGGACAGTCATGAAAATAGTCTACAAAAGCAATTAACTGATATTGTAAAATAAATTAATCTAACACACGAAATAAGCTTTACAAAACAACTAAGAAGTGTTACCTGACAACATCCGTTGGATAAGATGCTGCAGCCCTTTCAAGTATTTGTTCACTCAAACTAAGTCGATTAACTTTATTATTACCATTTCTAAGTGCATGCCTCAAGCCTTTTTTCACCTTCCCAGCATGAATAGCAATCAACCGCTTATATTCTGGTGCCGACATATTACCTGATTTTTGTCTAACAAAACTGATATCTTCGTCGTCTTGATCACTGTCACTCTGATTTTTTCATAACAAATATGAGCACATTAGCAACTAAATAGTAGAATATTATAAAAACAAATTACTAGGATGATTTACTGAGCGAATTTACAATCATTGTATCGTGTAACGTATAAATAGAATAAGATTGTAAGCCGATATTCGATAACCCAATATCTCAGCCAAGACTGAAAAACCTGGCCATGTTCGAGTGATGAGGTATTTTCAGTTTTTCACTGTCGTATTTTTTAAAACTAAATATTGATACTATGACACGTTTCCTTTCATGGTATTTTCATTTTGTACATACAAAATTTCTATGAGGGTTGTCAGACTGAATCGTTGTCCTGATTGCTCTTTTTAACTGAACCAGGTCGCGGAACCAGCTAATTTTTTCAGAGCAATAGTTAGATGTATTTACCTTGTCATCAGATTCGGGTTCGGCTGACATACTCAATTCAAATGAATCTTTTTCCACTGGAGATAAAATATCTTGATACTTGGTATTCTTAGGATTAACTAGATAACTATCATTGCTACGTGCATGTCTCAATCCTTTCTTCGTCTTCCCAGTATGAATAGCAGTCAAACGCTTAAATTCTGGCATGGCAATATTGCCTGATGTATGTTGAATGGAATCGTTGTTGTCTCGATCACTCTCACTCTGATATTTTATAAAAGTACAAGTACATTAGCACATAAATAGATGAGAATTTGCATCTATTTTCCTAGTTTCTTACATAACAAAGCAAGAACTTTAACTAGGCGCGGCATAGAATGATCCCTAAACTTACCTTGACGTTGGCTTCAAGTTCAGCTGATGGATCTGACAACTCCTTCGTTGGCAATTCATCTTCATATGAATCTTTTTCTATTGGTGATGAAAAATGTTGATCCTTGGCATTCTTTGTTTCAAGGTACTCTTTGGGATCATCGATGCTACAATCATTTCCCAACACATGCCTCAACTCTTTTTCTGCCTTTTCAGTATTAATAGCAGTTAGACGCTTAAATTCTGGTACAACCATATTGCTTGGTTTCTGTTGAATGGAATCGATGTCATCTTGATGACTATCAATCTGCTATTTCAGAAAAATACAAGTCCATTAGCACCTAAATAGTCTAATAATATATAGATGACTTAATATTTTTTTTTAAACGACAAATCAACTTGCGGTGCCACCTTGGCTTTCATCAGGTGTAGAATATAAGGAACCTTCAGCTTACCTTGTTATTGGCTAGAAGTCCAGATGTAAGATCTAGCGTCTCCCTGAACGAGAATTCATCTTCAAAGATATCTTTTTCCCTTGGTGATTTTGATTCCACATATTCTTTGGGACTAACAATATTGCCATCAGTCCTTAGTACGTGCCTCAAGCCTTTTTGCACATTCCCAGTATTAATAGCAGTTAGACGCTTGAATTCTGGCGCGGGTGCATTGCTTGATTTTTGTTGAATGTGATCGATATCATCATCATACCTATCACTCTGATATTTCATGAAGTGTAAGCACATTAGCACCTAAATAGTATGATAATATAGAAAAGAATTATTTCCTTTCATTGTGTTTAAAATGATACACCAAGAGCATTAATTAGATCGCGTGGTGCCAGGTTGGCCTTATAAGTGATACAAGAGTTTGGGAATTGAAAGTTACGTTTCTTCCACTATAGACTGGGTTAAATACAAGTACAACAATATCTTGTAATTTGGAAAGAGAATAACAAAAGATATGTACAAATCGATAAATGATATTTGAATATTTGAATATATTATCTTAAATATGATTTGATACGCCCTGCAAAATTGACGTGCCATCAGCGATATAGATTTTGGAGCGTAATAGCTGAAACCGTGTATGTGGAAGCGGTTTAGTGAGGATGTCAGCTAGTTGATTAAGTGGGTTGACATAGGAGACAGAGAGAAAACCTTTTCGAACAAGGTCACGGGCGAAGTGAAGATCAATCAAGATATGCTTCATGCGAGAATGTTGCACAAGATGCAGGGAAAGACGAATTGCACCAATATTTTCACATTGAATTTGAGGGGAACGTTGAATAGGATAACTAATTTCAACAAAAAGATTATGTAGCCAACATACTTCTGCTGAGGTACAAGCCAAGGCACGATATTCGGACTCAGTGGAGGAGCGAGACACCCCATGCTGTCTGCAAGAGCTCCAAGATATGGGATTAGCCGAGAAAAATAATGTAAGCCGATGTAGAGGAACCATGCATGGTGTCACCAGCATAATCAGCATCAGAGAAAACTCGTAACTCAAAGGAGATCGTGGAGCGTAAAAGTAATCCATGGTGAATTGTGACTTTGAGGTTGCGCATAATGCGCTTGAGAGCCACCCAACTTGCATCATCAGGAGAGGTCATGCGCTGAGCCAGACGATTGACAGAAAAAAGCAATGTCAGGGCGTGTAAGGGTCATATACTGGAGTGCACCAATAATTTGACGACATTGAGTGGCATCGACAACTTGAGAGGATGACGGAGCTGACGGATTAAAGGCCATGGGAGTGGCTAAAGGTTTGGCAACATCCATCTTATGGCGTCGAAGAATATCAAGAATGTACTTGTGTTGGCTCAAGAATAAACCTTCCTTGCAACGAAGAACTTCAAATCCGATATGTGAGGGAACCAAGATCTTTAACAGCAAACTTGGTACGAAGGTGAGTTATAAGGTCGGAGACGGCAAATGAGTCATTGCAAATGAGTCATTGCCAGTGACGATGATATCATCCACAAAAACAAGAACATAGAGGACTAGAGAGGACCGTTGTAGAACAAATAAATAGGTGTCTGACTTGGTTTGAGAGAGTCCTAGTGATAATATAGTGGTGCTGAGGGCAGTGTACCAAGCTCGGGGAGCCTGTTTAAGGCCATAGAGAGACTTGCGGAGATGGCAAACTGAATGAGGTTGAGCCGGTTGGACAACAGGGCTAAAGGTTTCCTTGAAGTCAATACCAGGACGCTGATGAAAGCCCTTAGCAACCAGACGAACTTTGTATTTGTCAACAGAACCTTCAGGGTTGCGTTTAATTCGAAAAACCCATTTGGAGCCAATGATATTACAATGAGAAGGAGGAGAAACCAGATTCCATGTGCCGTGACGAATAAAGGCCGTAAATTCGACGACCATTGGATCATGCCAGACCAGATCCTGTAGAGCTTGAGACACGCAGGTAGGTTCTAGTGGACCAGAGATTGGGTGCTTGGTGGCTACATCGACTCTCTTAGGTTTAAAAATTTGATTCATGGAACGAGTCTGCATATGCTTCCGAGTAGGTTGAGCAGAGGCCTGTGGAGTAGGATTAGTGTCAGTGAAGTGGACAGGCACTGACGATGAATATGTGGTAGTTAGTGCAGGAGAGTTTGCAGATTGCAAAACAGGTGGTGGTAAGGCTGGCGGATCATGGACAGTAGACCTGATAGTAGTAGAAGAAGAACGTGGATCATCTGGTAGAGTTTTGTCACGAAATGGAAATACATACTCAACAAACCGAACATGACAAGATAGGAAAATGCGCTGTGTGGCCATGTCATAACATTTATAAGCATGTTGAGAGAGTGTACCCATGGAAAACACATGGACGAGATGGTGAGTCGAGTTTATTGGGGAGATAAGGTCGAAGCCAAGGAAAACATAAGCAACCAAAAGTGCGAAGCTTTAGATAATTCGGTGGACGCCAAAAGAGAATGCTAAAGGGAGATTCCCCACGTAGGACTGGACTCGGGAGGCGATTCATCAGATAAACGGCAGTGGCAAATGCAACATCACAAAATTTCAACGGAAGAGATGCATGATTTAGTAAGATTCTGGCAGTAGTAACAATTTGGCGATGACGATGTTCAGAGGTGCCATTTTGTTGGGGTGTATGAGGAGCAATAGTGAGCCAGGAAATCCCATTATCAGAAAAATAGCGTCGGAGGGCAAGAAACTTGCCCCCATTGTCAGAGTAGAAGTTCTGAATAGAACCTTGGAACTGTTTCTCAACAAATTTCTTAAACTGGATAAAGATGTCATGTACTTGAGGTTTTAACTGTAACGGATAAAACCAGTAATACTTCGAATAATTATCAACTAAAACTAAATAATAACGATTACCACTGGGCACTGGCAGAAGTGGGCAACGCAGGGCCACAAACATCACCATACACATAATGTAGCGGACGAACAAGTTTAAGTGAAGAAGCAGTAAACGGTAATATATGACTTTTATTCAAAAAACAAGAGTTACAACTCTGCAATTCAGTTAAGGAGTGTCTAAAACTGGGTAAACCAAAATGCTGATAACTGACAAACTTATCCTTGAAGAAGGATGACCTAGACGATTATGCCAACAACTTGAACTAGCACTGCCAACAAAAGCTGAGAATGAAGTCACCGGGTGTACGGCCTTGGGGAAATCCAAATGATAGACACCATTAGTGCAAGGTCCGGTAATGAGTTTCGCCCCTATAGTCTGATCCTTCACAATAAAGTGAATTGGATAAATTCAATAGAAGCCGATTATCCTTAGTAAACTGGTGAAGAAATAATAAATTCCGATTTGCCAAAGGTACGCATAACACATTAAACAAAGTAAATGTGCGAGAATCAGTAGGAATAGTGGATGTGCCAATATGAGAAATACGCAAACCTGCGCCGTCTGCAATCTGCAGTTCATTGGTGCCATCATATTCGGAGTGGATGGACAAATTTTGCAAATCAGAATTAAGATTGTGTGACGCCCCAGAATCAACTAGCCAAGGAGTTCGTTCTGAGGGAGTGCTCCGCTGTGCAGGATGGGATTGAGAAAAGTGGGCGACTGGCTGAATCTGGCGACAAGTGCGAGCATCGTGACCTGTAAAACCACAACATTGACAAATAATGGGAGGACAAGACTGACCATTAGAGGGAGCAGAATTGCGCTGGCCATTGCGGGAAGAATTGTCGCGACTACGAGGCTGATTCCTGCTGTTGTGAGACTGATTTGAAGAGTAGTTATTGCGCTGGGAAGGCTGGCCAGAAGGTGGATTCCGAACGGGAGTCCGTTGTCCAAGGGATGCCGGATGAGCATTGGCAACAAGAGCTGCGTTGGTTGCATCGAGACGACGAAGGTAGGTCTCGTGAGCAACAAGCATGTCGTGTAATTCCTCAAAACGGAGAGAGGATTCATGAGCACGAATTGGTGCTGCAATATCTCGATAGGCTGCGCCAAGCCCATGAAGAATATATAGTGTTATATTGATGTCGGAGAAGGGACGATCGGTAAGCGATAATTCATCAATCTTCGCTTTCAAGGAGCGCAGGAAGGTAGACATAGATTGGTCACCAATGGTCATGTTGGACAAATTGTCTTTAAGTTGCATCAGCCTGGTTCTGGAACGATTGGCAAAGAGGCGAGAAAGTATTTTCCATGCGTCGGTCGATGCTTGTGCAACGCATATGACTGGAACAAGTTCGGGTGTCGCAGAGCCGAAAAGCGCAAAAAGGATTAAAGCATCCTGTCGAAGCCAATGAAGGTGAGCACCGGTAGTCTCTGGCGTGGTGTCAGCGGCAGGACAGACTGTTAACCCGTCCAAATAGCCAAGAAGGTCATAACCGAATAAAAGATGACGGATTTGAGCCCGCCAAGAAGGGAAATTGGAGGACGTAAGTTGCATAGGTAATTGTTGGTGTGCGTTGATTGGGATCAAGGCATAACCGAGAAGGACAGCGGCAGTGGCTGGGCGCACAATGGTGGAGGAAGAATTGGCAGAAGCATCATTGGAGGAGGCCATTGGATCGATGAAAAAATCTGATACCATAAAAGTGATACAAGAGTTTGGGAATTGAAAGTTATGTTTATTCCACTATAGACTGGGTTAAATACAAGTACAACAATATCTTGTAATTTGGAAAGAGATTAATAAAAGATATTTACAAATCAATAAATGATATTTTGAATATATTATCTAAGATATGCTATGATTTGATAGGCCTCACATGTCAATTTATAAACATTCCTTGCGACTTTCATCAGGTGTAGAAGAAGCCCTTTTACCTTGACTACAACTTCAAGTTCAGCAGAAGGATCTGACATCTCCCTAAACGAGAATTCTTCAGATAAATCTTTTTCAGTTGGTGATGAAATGTCAGGATCCATGGTACTATTTGATTCATTACTGATATCACTACCATCTCGTGATGCATGCATCAAACCATTTTTCAGTTTCTCAGTATCAATAGCTGTTAGACGCTTAAATTCTGGTGCACCAATATTGCCTGATCTTTTCCGAATGGAATCAATATCTTCATCATCTCGACCACTATCACTCTAATTGTCAAAAAAAGTACCAGCGCATTAGCACTTGGTGTTAAATAATGTAGACATACCTTATTTTCATTCTCTATTCATTAGAGTATACAACAGCATTAATTATAGTTAGATCATATAGATAACATGTATCAAGCGTAATAAAAGGAGCCTTCATTTACCTTGTCATGGGCTTCAGGTTCAGCTGTAGGATCTAACATCCCCTTCCCCCTCAACAAGCAGTCATCATCGGATGAATCCTTTTCCATTGGTGACAATATATCTCGATCCTTGGTAATCTTTGATTCGAGATACTCTTTGGGTGGCTTGGTTGAAAGTATAATTTTATGCTTTAATTCTTCAGGTGATGGAAATTCGTCCAAGCATCCTGACTCAGGGTAATAGAGCAAGTCTCCAAAAATTTGTATAACCATCTAAGAATGAAATTTATTTCTGATCACAATCAGAACACAATCAAAAAAATTCAAAGTTTTATTACAGGAAACACTTAAAATAAAGACCATCAATGCCAAATAAATGTTACCTCTGCAACTTTAGCTTGAAGTTCCGGTGTTAGATGATCCTCTAAAGTGATTATTACTGGGTATGGGGAATTAACAAAAGCATGCTCTTTAATAGACTTCAAGCATTTCATGAGCGGTATGGGAGTTGTTAGAGTTCTGCGAATTAATTCAAAGTCGAAATTATTTGACAATAAGAAACAACAAAAATTAACAATGAGAAGATTCCGTAAGTCTCCACATTGAGGGCAGAAGAAACCAACTGGTTTGAGTAGTAATTAAAATTTGAGTCCTAAATCTTAGAACTTGAGATGAGTAAGTCTCTGTTAAAAAAATTTTGAGCCAAAATTGAGCAAGGTTCAAAGATGAGACAGAAACCTCTTGCCTATGCCAGGTTTACAACCAGTTTCTAACGGAGGTTCAGGCACATCACATGTTTGTACACACGTTATAGTAAAGACTTTCACACTAAAAAGTATTGCCAACAAAGATGTTTACAGAAGTTGTGTGACTTGATTCGATTACTCAAATTTCATTTTATAATAATGTTAATGGGGTTGTGCCTCTTTGTGCTGAATAACAAGTGAAATGGAAATGTCAGAATTACAAGAATATAGGATCTTACCATACCTTCCATGAAGAACATGCACTTTATCTTTTGCAGAATTTGGCCATAAGTCGAGTTCTATTCCCCTCACACCATTTTCCAGAGATTTAATGATTGGGATTTCACTACAGTCACTGCTTAATTGGTTTCCAGTTAAGTAGGAATTGTGACCAGTATATATGAAATAATGTTGCAATGGAGCAGTCATATCTTGGTGTACCTGGAATTTAACAAAATATCACGGTGATTCTGAAATAATTCCACTTAAATTGTCTTTAGAATTTCTCCATAAACCAATATGTTTCAAGGCATCACATTTTAACATCTATCGGTTTAATTCAAATACTAAGTATCAATTCTTTTTAAGAAACTGCTTGCTTGAGAAAATCTTGTTTACTTTAAAGGGGATAAACATAAGCTTGTTAAATTTAAATAAAGTCTGAAAACGAAAGACAAGCTCATATATCTCTAGGTTATCACACACATACAGCATAAGATAGTGATACAAATGAACTGAGCCAGCTTCCAAGCAATTCATTCCATGTCCACTTGTACCAGAACGATTTGCGAGCAAATATCAATAATTTGAAGGATGAACATATTGATTCAAGAACCATATTTTCCATCTTCTTTTTAGCTCTTTCCACAATTCCATCATTGATAAATCCTTATGCCTGAAATTTTACAAGTTGTTTATTTCACAGACAGAGCAGTTCTTAGATTTTCAAAGAGGATACCACAAGTTAGTGGTTTTAATCTTATTGCAGTTACTCTCAAAAGAGCACAAGATGTCGTACCTTGAAAGCAATATAATCCTACTTTCAATCCATTACTCACGGTTCACTTTGCATTAGCTCGAATACTTCTTCCGATAAACTAGAACTCCAGTAATGATTGGTACATTCAGTTACTCGGAATTTCAGTACCTCTAAATGCTAAATTGGTAAAACTACTTTTCTAAAACAATAAACTTTTGACCAAAACATAGAAGCAACTGCAATATCAAATTCCAAATTTCATTCAAACCTATTGATTAAATGGAGTGATACTAGAATTGCCACTACCTCACAACTAAGAAAATGTTTGCAGTTCCACTCAGAGTGCATACATCTCGTATACATTCAAAAAATCAAAGAGAAATGAAGATTAACCTCGTGTACAATTGGGTTATTAAGATCATCTTGGAATAGAAAATGGAAGAAGTCATCAAGGGTAAGGCCTGGGCGCGGGCGCTTAACCGAATGGTGGCGGTGGCGGAACACTCCCTGCATAATCGCCTCCGCATCCGCGGCCGTGCAGCCCACCTCCTGCTGATACTCAACCAAAAACTTCAAAAGCTGATCAGCCCTCATATGGGCCCCACCCTCCGAGTAACGATCAAACGCCGACCTCACGTCTGGCGGTGGCTCGGCCTCGCTGATCTTGAACTTCCGGTTGAAACACCCAAACATTTTGTAATAATTATAACTACCCATTATGGATTCCCGCCAAATCTTAATGTGTATATATATGTATATAAATATGCGAAGATCAATGCCTGCGGGTCATTAAGTGATTTGATCTTGATGGTTTGGAATGCTGGTGGTTCGAAGCATCGTTAATGGCGTCGGTTTGAGGGATCCATTAGCTGTACGGATGAAAAATGGGGAATATAATGATTATAAACATCTGCATGCAGCATGAAAATTGAGGGATGGAGAGAGAAATTGGGATTTGAAGAGATGATTTTTGGGAAAGGAAGAAGAAAGCTACGTTCAAGGAGTTTTTGAAGCTGGATCGCTGTTGATTTTCATATTTCTATTGTACCCGCAGCTGCGAATATATTACTTTGGCTTTTTCCTATTTATGATATATCAGTATAATACATTATATGATAGCTATATATCTTATATTATATTATTTCTACTGTTTTTGTCACCATAAACATCGCTGCTGCATTCTCGATTCAGTCTCTGACGTTAAGTTAGCCATAGGAAACAAACAGAGAATGAGTGATTCATGAATATTTTTAAAATTTTAGGGACTATAACATGTCTGATTTGTTCCTAGTTCGTTCTCCAAAATTTTTAAACATATTATTGATTCAGTCCCTCTCTGTTAGCTTCTTATGATTGATTTAATGTCGGAGACTGAATTATAATTTTTTTAAAATTTTAGGAACTAAACCGGGTCACTTACCCCCTTAGGGACGGAATTAGAAATAAGCTTAAACTAAATGGATGTTTTAATGTAATTCTCTGCACCATCCTTTTTTTTTTATCGGGCAAAAGAATTTATTAAAAAAAAGTACAAGATTAAGTTACAAAAAGTTCTTATACAACTCATCGACACCAACCAGAAACATATACAGCTAGAGAAACACTCAAAGAAAAAAAAACTAGCAAAATTAAGATTATATTTGATATGATATTGTTAAGTGTGGAACCACTATGAAATCGTAGCATATATGTTGTTTTTGTCAAAAGCAATCAACTTCCACGACCAAAACTCGATAAGTTCCACCAGTTGCTCCACATCACGAACTTCATGATTCCACAACATATTGTTCCTAAGAATTCATAGACGCCAAGCAATACAATGTCAAATAGCACACCATCCCTTCTTTCCTTCTCTTCGAATTGATAGATCCAAGAAGTAGAGAAATGTGTCTTTTAAATTATTATTGTCTTGTAAATCCCAACCAATCAAAACACCCAATCCACACTTTGCAAGAGAAGCACCACATTAGAATCAAATGAGATGTATTTTCCTTCTGATTTTTCAAAAATCGCATGGCATTTGGTCTTAATCTAACAGAATACCTCTTCTTTTCAAATTGGACTTAGAAGGCACTCTATCTCGCAAAAGTTCCCAAGAGAATGCGCAACAACTTTCCTTGGGATAGCCTTGCACCAAATGACTTTACATAAGGATTTTTTTTCTGTTGGATGCACCTTAATAATCTGGATCAAATTGTAAGCAGATGATACCGTGTAAAAACCGGATTTATCATGCTCCAAAGACCATATGTCTTCTGAATCTCTAACTAAAGGGGTGTTTAAGAAAGAAATCAAATTAAGCAATAAATTAGATTCCCATGAGAAGATGTTCCTTCTCCAACTCCAACTCCAATTCCATACACCATCCTCCCAAAAACCTATTTGAGCCACTGTATATTCTTTCTGAAGTGAAACATTCAAAAGCCTACTAAATTTGTAACTCAATCATCCAGTCCCAGCTCAAGCCATGTTCCAAAATGAAGCAAGACTCCCATTCCCCACTTTCCTGACCGCAGCATTATTAAACCAGTCCAACCCCTCCCCAATCTCTAACAACTTAAGATCCTTCCACCAAATAGATTCAGCAACCGAACTCACACTAATCCTACCCAGACGCCCACTCTCAACTCCCTTCCATATTAAGAAATTAACACTCTTCCCCAGTGGTTCTGCAGTCCGCCAAAAGCTTCCATTTTCATTTACCTGAGAGCTAAATTAAAACAAGAGAAATCCCTAACCCCAAGCCCTCCTAAATCCTTGTCAAGACACACATTATCCCAACATACACAATCGATTTTCCTCCCCCCACCCTACCCCACAAATAATACTTGACTTATTTTAAAATAATTTTAGGGGCTTTAAATAAGGATAAAAGGTATATAGGCAGCGATGCAAGAACCAAATTTAACAGTACAATTCTCCCACCAAACGACAATATCTTGTTAGACCACTTGGCCAACATTAGTGGCCATTTCTTCAATGAGGGGTAACCAAGTTGCACGCCTCCTCGGATTTGCACCTATTGGAATGCCCCGATACTTGAAAGGGATTGTCCCTTCTTGCAATTTAAATCTGCAGCCATGTTTTCCATGAAGTCATTACTTATATTCATTCTCGTCCGCACCATTTCAAACACACTATCCATTTGAAATTTTTTAAACATATAATTTTGATTTGAAATAAATAAATTGACCATAGAAATGAGACGAACTTTTTTTAAAAAAAATTTAACAAAATTGTTATAAGCAATTTTTATATTTGGTTGATGTCCTTCATTGTATTGTATACACAGAGAGATTCATCAACTCCAGGTGATATTTTAGTTGGATTGTGATGATAATATGTGACAATAACGATACACAGAGAGATTCATCAACTCAATTTAGCTGTATTGTACTGCATCTAGGCTGACAATATAGCGGCACCCAGGTTACCGAGTACGAAAAAAACCCGTAAAATTATAACTCGAGTCAGGTTAACGCAAAAACCCAACCGGATAACCATAGGGTTTAAGGGTATCAAATTTTTGGTTTTCATCACTAGTGGTGGTCCATCCTACCCTTGAACACAAGTTTGCTTTTCTTTCCAATGACCATTCTCTAAAGACGAGATAAAGGGGCATCCAATCTTCGTATCAAATTCCAACCCAATTCTGCATCGAATAATAGGGAAGGGGGGTGGGGTGGTCCAATATGACTACATTCGGAGAAGAGATCATTCACTTGTCCTTGATTTGGAACAATGGATTTATGTTTTCCTTTTACTTTCTCTGAGATAACAAAAGGAGGCTAAATCACTTCATTACTTAAGAGGATCAATTGGCGCAGTATAGCTGCAATCAAATATCTTTCCTCCAAGAACAATTCTCCTGAAAAGTTTCTTCACCTGTAAAGGTTGGGAAGCAACCTATGTTCTCTACCAAGTGGATCTTTCCATCTCTGTTTCGATCTATATCAAAAAAGCCACATGATATTTGTCCAATTCATCCCATAATATAGGTTAACCAAAAATCGCATTGTTTAGCTGTAAGTACCAAAAAAGGACCAGTCAGTTTAAACAAAAGATTTTGGTCACAGGGGGTAGCCAAAACAAATGAACTCAAAGTTTAGTACCTAATTTAGATCCCCTATTGCAAAAAAATTCATCTTAATTCCCGGTATGGATATTTTCAATATTGCCAACTATCTTTCGACTCAGAGAATTATAGGGCCTAAAATCCACAACCACCTTTCATCAAAATCGATTAGAGTGCAGAAACAGCAGCAGTAGCTCAATCAATAAGTTCTCACTGCCAGTAAGGCTGTTTACTTCCTTATAAAACACTTCCGTGGCCACAGTAAAAGGTAAAAAGAATGGCCAATCTATAGGCCAAATATTGTCATTCTTAATGTTAAAACTAAAGAGACGGAAATAAATTGAATCTTTTACACTGGTGGCAATGGCATCTGAGTTGAGAAATGGAACTTAAATTTCCCTTTAGATCAAGTATATTATTTCTGACTCATGTGCGCTACGGGCTGAACATGATGAAAGCATCCACCATGAAGGCTGAAAACCAAACACTTCAACGCACAAATAAAAAGTTAGTACCTGTATTGGTGGAGCAAAAAGACTGAACAGAGTACACTTGATTCACAAATAAAATCTACCACAGCCAACTTTACAACTAATGGTCCTTTAAACAGACTGTCTTCCACTACGTAATCATTTCCAGAAAAAGGACGGCTGAATCATTGTTATAATTGTACGCATTCAACCAAGTGAAAAACTGAATAGCTGGCGCCAATCATTGTCGCACTATTATCTTTGCCAGAAAAAGAATTGTAGAATTCTCCAACTTCACATGGTAAGAGTATATACAGAATCAAGTTAAGAGCAACTTTGAAGAAAGCTTGGACATTCTGAATCAAAACTCCATCTCACTCATCACGGAAGATGAATATGTGAAACATGTCATTTAAGGCTTCCATCAGGGAATTTCCAAAAAGATATTCGTAATAACCAATATTGGCGAATTTAAACTCTTAATGTTGCAGACATGGCTAGCCTTAGTCTGATGAGCTGGCCGATCAAAGCATTCCGTCCAGGAACAACCAGTGCAACAACAAGAGCCAAGTGGCCATTGAAATATAACTTCAGTGTTTAATCACAAACGATATTAAAAAGCGATATAGTTATACCGCCAAGGCCATGACGAGAGCATCTAGTATCAGCCCATAATTGGTATTACCAGTTCCATTAATCTCAACAATGATATATATAACTGGGTCTTTGCTGGAAATTTGGTGCCATGAAACTGGATGGAAGTATCCCATTTCCAACCAAAGTCGTGGTCTGCTGCCTAGTTTTTTTTGGCAGCAAGTTAAAATCTTCTTCTTTTCACTCTAGACACATCAGAGAACCCATCATCATGCCAGACCCGTCCACCAGGCCTGTGACTTCCATCTTGCTGCTCTTCAATATCCCTCATTCGCCTGGATACACTTACAGGTGGATGCTTTATGTGCCCATCAAACTCCCTTTCTCTAAAGTTACTTCTCCCGACAAACTCTGTATCTGTGTCCTGATAGAATCTGTAAGGCTTGGGATCATCATTCAGACGTAACTGGTAG
This sequence comes from Haberlea rhodopensis, assembly GCA_907163345.1. Taxonomy (NCBI): domain Eukaryota; kingdom Viridiplantae; phylum Streptophyta; class Magnoliopsida; order Lamiales; family Gesneriaceae; genus Haberlea; species Haberlea rhodopensis. Next base: position 608,880 of record CAJQUN010000031.1, on the reverse strand, counting down.
TTTCCATTATCAGTGTCGTAACTAGATTGAAATGGACGAACAAAACCCCGTCTCTCATTAAAGCTTCTTCTCTCATCCATGCTTCCATCATTACAAAGCTTTTGAAATCTATCGGAATAACCAGGCCTATTGGAGTACTCATCACCGTCTGCCCTCTCCCGAGAATCTAACGCATCAGCTCTCCCAGCGTTTCGGGGAAACAACCGACGAGGGGGACTTCTCCTATCTGAATTGATAGGCCTTGGGTGGACATGCTCCCGACTGAAATCAAAATCTTTCAAGTCATTCATATGCTGGGTAATGTACGAAGGAGATACACGTGTTCTAGGAACCATCTCATTACGACAAGAAGCATGTTCAGGAGATATCATTCTTCCCATCCTATATAGAACTGGAGATCTCTGCTGTGTTGACTCCGGATGCCCATTGGGAGACCTCTGACGAGGAGATGACCAAGGACCAGGTGACCGTGTACGAGATCTAACTGGAGATTTTGAATAAATTCGAGGATAACCCTTTCTATGCGCAGTAGCAAAATTCCTATTCCTTGTAAGCTGACCGTCAAGTTCATCATACCTAGTTTGTTGACGAGAGAAAACAGGATTTATCATATCATCAGGTAAATGTCGCATAAACTTTTCTTCGTTTCGAAGCCCCACAAAATCTGAAACATCTTCAACAGTGTATCTGCTTGGGCCAATTTTTCTACGAAGCCCACGAGGCATTTGAATGTTCCTCGTCACTTGAATATCTCCAGGAGACAGCCTCCTGAAGGATGGACGGCGTAACGAAGGCAACTCATCATTCATTGTCTTTTTCCTACCACTACACAAGGAGGTACCATCAGGTGTGATACCACAGTCATTAAATTCAAGTTCATGAGCAATGGAAGAAGATTGTTTATGTCTGAAACCCCGGTAATCAGCTCGACCGTTATAAGTTTCTGATGCATAATTATGATCAGAGTTCCATTCATTATGCAAGCGGCCAAACCTACCACCCTCTCTCCCTTTTCCAAGCATGAAACTGTGTCTTGAATTCCTAAATGACTGACCATGCACCCTGTCTTTCACACACTTGTTGGGATTATCAATATAAAGTTCACCTCTGAAAATTGAGAGAGAATTATTTTAAATATTCCGTTTAGAAAAGAAAGAATTATACAAGAACCAAATCAAGTAGCAGTGTCAAAAATGATTACCTATTCCATCGTGGGTGTCTATCACCATCAAGATTAGAATATCTTTCTTTTCCAGTTTGCGGTGTTAACAACCTGCTCGACAGTGATCTTGTTTTACAAGGAGTGCTGACAACAGAAGCACGAGGTAAATTTATGATCCGGCTCTTATTGGCTACACTATTGGAATCTTTAACACCGTCATTGCCATCTTCAGCTACACTATTGGAATCTTTAACACCGTCATTGCCATCTGAAGATACTTTCATCTTGGACGAAGTTGAATTATGATTTTCTGGACAGATGTCAACAACGTTATCAGTAGCATCACCATCAAGTGTAACACGCACTGAATGACTTTCATTAGTTGCTGTGGACACTTCTTTTTCGTTACGTTCGTCAACATATTCTCTTCCCAATAGATCAGGTGGCTTTTCCTGAGTGACAACACTGATCGAGATCTTTCCTATAGTATCAGCTTCTTTTAAATTGACTGATAGTGGGTTCTGCAAGATCTTACCCACACTTTTAAGCTCATCGAAACACACTGCTCCCTCTTTAATTTCATTACAGATAGTTTCATCATTATTTTCTGTTACAGTGGCTTTTCCATTGAAAAGAGGTGTGCAAGTGTTTTGGTCATTATTCTTGCAATCGAATTCAACAAGTACAACATTTTCGGAATTCGCTTCCACAACCCTCGCCTCTTCTCCAACTGAATCTATTAGTGGTTCTCGAACCTCACCATCCTCATAATCATCATCTTCCTTGTCATGCATCTTCTCTTCTATATCCATGCAGGGAACAAAAGTACAGTTTCCATAAGATTTACAATCAGATCCAAAAGTACTTTCTTCAAGCATTTCAGCTGATATGTTAATCTTCTCCTCTTTGTTGGTAGCCACCTCACTGTTTCCACACAACTCATTAGAATGCTCAATAACCGGAGCCAAACGGGAGTTACCAGCATCATGAACACTGAACTCCTGTGTCTTGCACAGCCTTAATTGTTTGTCATTCTGGGATTTAGAAACCACGTCATCACTCTGTCCATCTGGTATATACCTGTGGCCAACCACTTCTTTTAACGGAAAAGAGTGCACCGACTGATTTAACAAACCTCCAACAATGGGCAACTCTAAACATGTTAAAAAACTTGACCTCTGAGGTGTCAAAGTAATTGATAAAGCGGAAGAAGATGCTGAGCTGTCTTGATGCTGCATAACCTTTCCATTCTTTGCAACAGATTGAGATAGCATACCACCTTCAGACTCGCAACTTTCCTTATTACCCTCCTGAACCAGTTCGGATTTCACTGATTTATGGCTTACTGATTTCTTGGGAACAATAGACTCAGTGCTGTGGTTTTCGAAACATTCTTTTTTCACAGAAGCAAGTTTTGATAACACCATGCTGCCGCTATTATCATTGCTACAATCAAGTTTTGAATTTTCATCAATAGGTTCTGATTTCACGTTTCCAACATTTGTAAATGTCAATTTCATATTTGGCAGAGGTAGTCGTCCCAAGTTCACCCTAGAATCAGCAGATTCAGAGCCCATATTCTCTGATAAAAAAGAATGCTCACCACATAAACCCAACTCTCTACGAGGCGTAGAAAGACTAAGACTAAGGATATCATTAGGTCTGTATAGCTGGCTACGCTGTACAGATGTATTAGAATTAGAACTATGTTCATCCAAAACTTGATTCCCCTTGTTCAAATTGGTACCAACTACAAGTGATGTACTCAAAGAAGCTTTCGCACCGTGCCCAACACTGAACTTGCTGAATCCATCAATACCAGCAGCTTTGTGCGCATATGATTCGTTAGCGACAGAACCCTCCCAGACATCCATGGTTGTGTTCAGATCCCATTTAGATCGATTAACACATGCTAGACTGCTAACATCACTAATAGGACTATTATCGCTATCATGTGAAACTAGCCGTTCTCGGCTCAAAGCCAAACTCAGTGATGACAGATCTGACTTACCAGAAATTTGGCCGATACCTTCACTGACTTTCTGTTCCAAAGCAGAACTAGATGGTTGATTTATTCCTAACAACAAACCAACATTATTCGGACAAGTAGAAAATTCGAGATGACTAGCTCCTTCAATTTTTCCACCAACTATTTCCTGTTTTTCATTCAAAATCTTGCCAACAACCCTGCTTCCCAGATCTTCTGGCTCCGCAGATTTTTCATTCAACGACATACTCTTTTTATTTTTCAGAACATCAAGAGAACCCAAACCAATACCCGGATTTGCTTCCTGTGGCCTCAAGGAAGAAGTAGCCACGTTATCTTGAGCTAATTCGACATGAGTATCCGTAACATGTTCTTTTTTAACTGTTGATTCAGAAGATTTGTTCCCTTCATCTTTGCCATGATGACCCATATCTTTAGAAGTACCCATGGACCGCCCTCTATCTGGGCTATTAGAATCATTTTTGTCCTTTGAGTCATTATCCTCCGGACAGGGGGTCACTTTTTCGGGGAAAGGAGATGGAGAACCAATCACCGGAAATCTCCTTTTCTTAATAGGAATAGCTCCAGAAAAATTACTAAACTGCTGTTGCTGCTCCAGCTGCGGGAAAAGCACCCCAGCCTGAATATAAAATTTGACTAAATAAAAAAATCCAAAATCCAAATAATAAAGCACTATCTATGATTTAAAGCCAGATGAGAAACCTCTTCATTTCCTGGAAGCGGCATGAGTCTAGAAAAGAAATCCCTGAAATCAGAATAGCAGTAAAATAAAATAAAAAGGTGCGCAACATGAAAAACAGTAGAGTTAGTTTAATCAAAGTTCAAACTAGCAAAAACATATGAACTGTAAGCAATCTCATACAATTTTTAAATGGAAACTACAACCAAAATTCCTCTTTAACAGAAAAACAAATCTCAACTCAGAATCTTACAAATATTCTTAACCTAATTTGGCAAACAGAACAGAAATAAATTTACTAACAAACAGTCAAAAAAACCCCACCTAAAACGATCATTCCATTTCTGTGGAGAAAAATAGAACAAAAAAATAAAAGAAAACTATCGTTTTAATCGGTCATACACAGCAAGTTTTCCAAATTTTTACAACAAAAGAAAAAAAAGAAGGGGAAAATGGCCAAAGCAAGAAATATTCTCCAGATAATTAGCAAGAAAGTAAAATATCAAGAAGAAAAATAAACACAAAACAATAAAATTTCAGATCGGGTCCAAAAAATTCGCAATCGGCGATTCTCGTCGGTAACAAATCAACAAAAAATTGCTGAGAAATAAGATTTCTCAACGCCTAAGAAGAATTTACCTATGGAGATTGGTGGATTAAGAGGAATGGTGTGAAATGTAGAAAAAATCGTCTGTGACAGATAGAGAGAGAGATGTATTAGTAAATAAATATAGAATAGCGGTGTAGAAAACGACGACTTGACTAAGGTGGTTTCCAAGTGATTGTCAATTGCGTACTCCAACTGTCCACCACAATTTTTTTTTAGTTTCACAGGGATCTCGATTTGTTTGATTAATTTTTGGGTGACGACTTCAATTCTTCAGAATCATCATCAGATAAATCGATGGATGTGCACGAATGATAGGTTTCTGAGAGAACGGATCAACTAAATCAGAACCCAAGACAAACTTCCACAATATTTCAATGGAGAATTTGTCGCACACAAGATTCGAATCTGTAATGTCGGAGGAATCTCCCCACATCACCTCAACCCTTACCAATCCGTTTATACCCCTGGAGTACTAAGAAAAATTATTTTAATGGTATGTGATGAGATTGGAATTTTTTTTGTTAATTTCAATCAAATATTTTGTTTGTTTTAAGTAGTAATAAAATAATATATATATTAATTCAATATTTTTTTACTATTTCAAAATTTAAAATCCCCATAAAAAATTTCAATTTATTTCTATGATCCCAAAAATTTGGTAGATGAAATTTTAAAATGAAATTAATATTTTTATGGTATTTAATTTAATTAAATAAAATTTTAAAAGTAAAATAATTTTTTGGAATTTAGTATGGAAAAAATAAAAATTATTTTTAATATTAAATTTGTAAAACTTATAAAATTTTAGGTGAGTTTATTCATTTTAGACATTTATTGGCTTTTAATGATTTTTATATACTTTAAAAGTCTAGAAATATTCAATTTAGACGTTTATATACTCTATATAATTTTGTTTTTTATACAATTCGTACAAAAAATTGTTTTATAGTGTGTTAAAAAATTCACATGAGGAAAAAATTATTCACTGAATTATTGTTCAAATGTCATAATACAAATGTCTAAAATCTTGTAAAAAAATTCCACAGAATTCTATGAAATTTTTTTATAAGTGTCTATAAAAATCATTTTATAACTCTTTGTGATTCTATAAAAATCAATATAAATCTATCTGCTTCATAAATATATATCATTTAAAATAATAATTAAAGTATTAAATCTGAATGAATACATCCTCTTAGTCTACTTTCCAACTTTCACCCTCATTTTAGCGTGTGGATGATGGAATTTCAAAATTAGATTGGTATTTGACTGAATTTGATGGGATTTCGATTAACTAAATGAATAACAAAATTGAAAGAATTTTATGGGATTTGACAAAATAAAATTATTTTTAATATCAATTTTATATAAATTACTCATAAATTTTGTTACTTTTCAAATTGTATGAAATACTATTTTTTCCAAAATTCTACACTATGAATTCTCACACATTTTATTATATATGTTGAGAAAATTATTTTCAAATCAATTAAATATTTTTATTTAAAATAGTTTATTCCTCTATATCTACTTTAATTCCAAAATTCTACACTATTTTTTCCTCTATTTTCATATCAATTTTAATTCCAAATCCCATTTTTTATACATCTCCCTATCATTGTTCATATAATCTTGATGCAATCATAAGACGGTGGTGTTGGTATGGCCACTCCTTATCCGACCCGGATACACATACGGGTACAGAGATGCTTTCGGGTGGGTCAACCGAATTTGCTCCGCGCAGTTTTTGTGCTGGTTTGGTTACCCTTATCCTCTCTAGTACCAGAAAATAGCTAATATCTGATGGATACAAGGCGAGAAGTATCTTCAAAATTTGATTACTCGTTCACAGGTAAATCTCGATTCTATTGACTCCAGAGTTTTTTGGCAGATTTGGGTTTATGAATTTAATTTGTTTCGTTCAATTCATGAAATGTTGAAAAGTGGGATCACGAACAGTTTTATACTGAAAAAGAAATTGTAGAAGTTTACTGTCGATCTCATTGTTTGTATAGATTTATCAAGCTTATTGGTTCAGTTTAGACAATAGGCCGACGGTTCTGTACAATTATTGAAGCCATCTTGTCCAACAGACCAAGATTACGATGAAAAAGATATAGTGAGAATCATCTTATTTTGTTTCTTGCAGCTGCAGAATAAAGCTCTGCCATGGCTCGTGTTGCTTCAAATTCGACGGTCCCGAGACTGCATCCCTATTCTTTTCATATTCATCATGAATCGCCTGGCTACGTGAATTTCTCATTCCATTTGCAGAATAAAAATTACCGATATCTCAAACTTTTCTGTCAAAACAATCCCGATGCGGCTGAATCTGCTGCACCAGAGGTTCGCAGACTCAGTAATTGCCTTCATTCGATTTCCTGATTTCTTTTTCTTTTCTCCCTTTTGTTCCACTAGTTACTTTTAAAGACTTTTGAAATCTCTTTTGTGTAATAAACATCTTGAGCTGACAATCGAGGTTAATGGTGAGTAAACACCAAATTGCTGTAATCGAACTCGAAATTGAGCTGTTTTTGAATTTTTCATGTGTTTAGATTCGTTTGTGATTAGCTTAGTTGGCTGTTGACATTTTTTATTATATGGTAACATTGATGTAGGAAAAGCAGTTAGTAGAGCCTGGATCTGAAATTGACTCAAAAACAGCTAATATTGCTGTTTCAGAAACAGCTCCAACCACTGGTCCAGGATTTCCCCAGTATCCAGACAAAAAGCTTAATAGGGTTATTGCTGCAGTTTCAACTTTTGCAGCAGTTGGGCTTTTCCTATCGGCACGGCTCGACTTGGGGGTATCTTTGAAAGACCTCTCTACTGCTGCTTTGCCATATGAAGAGGTTTGTTCATTGATATTTAAATGGATTATATATTGGAACTTGATCTTGCTTTAAGTAGTATTAGATGAAATAATTTAAATTTTTGAAATTTGGTTGTTCCATTTGCTTGATAAATTATATATGTTAATATTATGATGACTGAAGGTATTGGAGCTCAACTTGGTTATTTAAATTGATGGATGATTATATTTACCAATAATATGAAGAATGAATGTATGCGACCTACTATGAGTTATGCAGATAGAAAGCTGAATGTCACATACCTGTATTGCATAAATTTTGAACATAACAGGGTATATGCCATATTGTGTTAATTAGCATACGATATACTAAGGTTATGTTTAGATCCAATCATTTGAAAACAAGATTCTAAATCCATTTCTGTTGTTTGGATGATTTTGAGATGAGATTTCAAATTTATCCCAGCTAAATTTAAGCGTCAAATGCAGTCTAAGAGTTGAGCATCGATTGTTTAGTTTCCTGTGTGAATGTTGCGGCTTTTTCGAAATGCTACATTGCTTCATTTACCGATTTGCATCCCTTTTCCTTTATCTTCGACTTTTGGCTCTGTAGGCTCTGTCAAATGGCAAACCTACTGTTGTGGAGTTCTATGCAGATTGGTGTGAGGTGTGTAGAGAATTAGCTCCAGAAGTGTACAAAGTGGAAGAGCAGTACAAGTAATTGTTAATCTGTCTTAAATCTCAACGCATTAACGTTTTAACCCTCCTGCCATTATGTTGTGGATGTAGGCATTCAAGGCCGAACCACATAAATGTCTGGTCACCATATTTGTGCTATGTTAAAATTTGACGACGATGGTATCAAAGACACGATTTTTGCTGAATCAATCTTTCATTTCTGTGTTCTTTCATATATAGTAGTAATTACAATCACTAATCTAGGCAATTACAATCACTAATCTAGCTTCTAACTTGGTAAGAATATTAATAGCCCTATACTACATCCTTGCTATATTTACATTTGATAAATAAGGAATTATGAGGTGATTGTGGTTTACTAGACTGTCATCCCCCCTCAAATTGATGCTGGTCGGTCGAGAATCATCAATTTGCCAACCAGAAATTGATGACGTTGTCTAATCATAGACTTGGTGAAAATGTCGGCAAGCTGAAGATCGGTGGAAATGTGCGGGAGAGTGATAGTCTTGTTGTCCACGACTTCACGAATAGAATGACAATCTACCTCGATGTGTTTCGTGCGTTCATGGAAGACAGGATTGGTCGCGATTTGAATAGCACTTGTGTTGTCGCCATGAAGAGGAGTGGAGTCTAATTGAGAGAAACCAAGTTCATCCAATAGGCCACGGAGCCAAAGAATTTCAGAGCACCCAGTGGACATAGCTCGATATTCAGATTCTGTAAAGGATTTGGATACACGAGCCTGTTTCTTGCTTTTCCACGAGATCAGAGATTGACCCAGAAACATGCACCAACCAGTGACAGAGCGACGAGTGTCCGGGCATCCTGCCCAACCAGCATCACTGAATCCCTTGAGATTAAGCTTATTTCCGGCAGGAAAAAATAGGCCACGAGATGTCGACCCACTGAT